>JAAXYV010000021.1:0-20073 GCA_036851875.1 Novacerus sp. FZ-2019
ACGAAATACTTATTTCGTATTAAAATAGGGCGCAATTACAACGTCGTTGAGCGACCTCTAAATATTGTCCGATTTATTTCAAACTTTGAGTGAATTACTTTTGCATAAAAAGGAGTACAATTAGGTGGTAAGACTAAGGATATTGTAAACTTTACTTTTTTGTATACCATTGAGTGGCACCCTAATGATTAGCTGTAGAATCAGATAAAAAACTTTCAGTTCCAGCAATTAAACTCAACTCCTTCAGTTGAAGAACTACACCGTCACTGTATGTCAGTACACTTCATACCTGTCAAAAAGTCGGAGATCAACGTCCAACGACACAGGAGTTGCAAATCGATATGGTATTGGTGGAGGTCGTTCCATTGCCATCGTCACTTTCTCCCGCATGGCTTTGTTTGCCTGATTTCTTACGTACCGTCCAACCTCTTTTGCCCCATCACCCTATTTGAAACAGTGACAAACAATTGAAAATATAATTTTTGAGCTACAACTACCACATGCATGAACGAAACTATTGACTGGACAAACAACCTTGCATTTCAACTCAGCCACAAGATATTTGCACCGATCTTCCTGTATTCTTCGCTCTAAGTTAGGCGCGTAAACTTTCCCAACACCAAAGATTAAATCTGTTTTAAATAAAATGTGTTTCCATTAGTAATTTTTGAATAGTTGTCAGTTATGGGGAACATCATCGGTCAGTAAAAATAATGACCTAACCGGAAAGCTCGGTCAGATCTATCTTGAGGCAATTTAGAGATTGTTTCAAACTAATAATTTCTCCCATAAGAAGTTGCGGTGCGTACACAACCAGAAATCGTAAAGCAAATGAAAGTCCATCCAAGTATCCCTCCTTGGCAGTGTCAATACCTTTCTGAAAACATGAATTTAGCTTCCATACGTGATTCTGACCAGGGAAATTCACACTTGGTACAGAAAAGTGCCTGCAAGAAAAGCAAGGAAACAATACAAAAGTTGAATATACACACATTTATTTAATATAGAGTAACAATAATAGAAATTGGACAGTGACCTGTCATCATATTTGCAGCTGATTGAATGAATTTCAGAATGAACTGAAATTTAAGTATACTTTAGATGTTAAAAGCTAGGCAAGGCGTGTGGGGAAAATTTATAGGTTTTGGAGATGCATTCCCATCTATAGCCCGAGCTAGATGCTCGTTTTCAGAGATTATTTTTTAATGATTGAGCCTTTCTTCATTTTGTCAAATTGTAAAAACTGACCAAGAGAAATAAATGTTTCTGCCCGCCTGCCTGGCAAACTTTGGATGAAACGTTCTTCGGTGGCAATCTTACCAAGTGGTGTATTATCCGAACCGTCTTGCTCTACCGTGGCCAAAAATGTATAAATCTCATGCAGAGTCAAAATTTGAAGTTCAGTGATTTTGACAACAACCCTACAAAGTTCGAAAATGTATATTAAATAATGAGAAAAAAAATTCATACGATATTTGTTTTGGACATTCAAATTTTGACTTCTTAGTGACAGAATATATTATATCTTTTGTGCACGGAAAACTAAGACGATTCGAATGTCTTGTCAAGTATTTCGATTGTAATAAAAAACCATATTTTTTACCTCCAACTTATTGCCTATGCGTGATAGAATCATATAACATAGATTTTAGGCCACCTGAGGACAAGATGGTATGCATTCTACTGTATTTGCTTTAATATTCAGTTGACTACATAGCCAGCTCGAGGCAATGGCTGGAATGATATTGATATTTTTGACCATTTATAATCCCCTGCTCACCGTAAATGGAAGGTAAAAATAATACTGATGGACGCTAGAATCGAAATAAAACCTTTTCTTTAGCGTGGTAATGCTGTGAACCCGTGGGCCAGACCGACATTAACATTCCTTGTATCTTTTTACTCATAACCAGCCCAGAAAATACTGTCACTATTGGCAATTAAATCATGAAAGCCCAGGAAAAAATCGACTTCCTCGATGATTGGTTGCAAATAGGGGTGCTGCCGATGGTACATCCGCATGGTTTTGCGGATAGTGGATATCCACGATTTTTTACTATGCGGATAGCGGATATCCGCTTGCGGATGAACCTTTGTGCAATATACGTATTCAGCACAACCTTAGGGGTCTTCCATTTATTACGGAGATACAATATTTTGTATCCCTGTGTGATATCTGGTAATAAATCGTCATACCCCCTACGAATTTATCACTTGATGTTGATTTGCTATTGTACTATTCTCCATGTAGTACCGAATCCAGCCGTTAATGCCTGCATTTGAAAAAGTCTATTGCTCGTAGGATCATGAAAAGCAGATTACTATGTAGACAGTTAATTACCAATGATATCTTCAATAAAAAATTCAAGACTATCTTATGATAACGGGATAAATTTGAACACCCCTATCCCCCATAATTCCNATTACTACATGAACAGTGAAATAATATCTTCAAAGACAAAACAATCAAAGTTATTTTATGAAAACAGGATATATTTGAATACCCCCGCCCCCATATGCGTGATATTTGGTAATGAATACGGTTACTCCCTTCCTTTCCCTTCCTGATCATGTAATCAATGGAAGCCCCTTTACTTCACGCAGAATGCATGCTTAAGTTTAAGTTTAGCGCACTGATGTTTCGTCCATTTTGTGAAGATCAAAGAAACTGTATGCTACCCAGAATGGAGAGATGCTGGGTTTCATTTATCATAATCTTAAGCACCTTAATTATAAATACTTGGTTCTATCTATTTACATACTACTAAGTTAAAAATATAATACATTTTTTATTTCCCATGAATGAATTGCTTATATACAAATTGTTCTTTCCGATGCGGATATCCATATCCGCATGAATTCTACTGCGGATTCTACTCCGTAAAAGCGGTTAACCCCAACCCCCCTAGTTACAAATAAGGCAATATAATTCTAAGCCCGAAGGAGAACAGGTGTGCCCATAAATGCTATTGCGCATGCTGTTACACTACACTACACTGAATTGAATGTTGAATTAATGCACAACCGTACTTATGGACACACCTATCTTGGTTGGGCTCTGCCAACTGGTACCCGGCAAATTTTTTAAATTACTCTATAATATAGAGGTTTCCTTGAACCTTCCATTATACAATAAAAGAAAATGTTTTGACTGGGTTGCTTTTAATTGAGCGACCGGCTTCAATATTTTTTAATTTTCGTCAGGCTGACATTTTCGTCTCATAAAATGTATTTTCAAGTTGATATTCAAATATGAGGATATCCCAAAAACTCAAATGTACCTTGACCATTTGAATGATTCACTCAGGGGAAAAAATGTCGATCAACCCGCATAAATGTACCTCCATAATCATTGACTTCACTAAAGAAAAAGGGTTAAAAAATCATGGCTTTGAAATTAACAACACTATAATTCCCAAGGCAACTCTTACTAAATTGTTAGGGGTGTATATTAATGATAAGGCTAATTGGGTTAACCATATTGAATCTGTGTATAAAATAGCGAATAAAAAGTTATTCATGATTAGAAGACTTAAGAATCAGGGCTCTGAAATAACACAACACTTCAATTCCCAAGGCAACTCTTACTAAATTGTTAGGAGTGTATATTAATGATAAGGCTATTTGGGGTGACCATATTGAAACTGCTTATAAAATAGCCAATAAAAAGTTATTGATGATTAGAAGACTTAAGAAATCAGGTCTAGCCATGAAACAACTAACAATTGCTTATACGTCCCACATAAGGAGTAGTCTAGAATAGTGTAGTGAACTATGGGGTTCATGTTTATCTAAAAGGTTGTCCTCTAAGCTGAATGGTATTGAAAAAGGGCCCTATCAATTATAAAAGGTTCATACATGAGTAGTAATAACTATATAAAAACTTGTAAAAGATTAAAAATAAAATGTTTAAGTGATAAACGAACCATCCAATTACAAAAATTTGGAGAAAAATGTTAAATACTAACATAGATTTAATCATTGGTTTGAACCTTATAGAAGTTCAAGAACCCTAAATAATAGACTTAATAAAAATCCTTATAATCTAAATCCAGCCAATTGCAAAAACCAAAGATACAATGGCTCTACTATCCCATCTTTGTTAAGAATGCTGATAAACAAAATTAGTACCTAGTGAAGTAAGGAGTAAATTTAACATGCTTGAATAATCTTATTTTCTTCAATCTCCTTACTCTTCAACTTTCTTCATCTACCGCGCCTTTACTGAGCAGCGTAGGTTTCTTTGTTCTTATACTCTGTTTTGTTATTGTTATTCTGTATTTTTTCTTCTTTCTTTAGTAATTACATATGTGTTGTTATTCTTGTTAGTTTGATAAATAATATGTATTTTTTCTTTCTCAAAATCTACAATTAGATTCTTTTCAATTTTGCATTTATTTTCAAATCTCCCAACGTGTAAGAGGTTTGCGTATAATGTAAATAATTTGGTCAATCTGTTTATATGAATGAATAAATAAATGCTACACTCTCACAATTGAAATTACTCATGTAAATGTGTCGTTTATTATTATAGCAGAAAGCAGTACCTCTGATATCAATCTGAATTCTATTCAAGCGATGAGACTCAAAATTTAAAGAATGGTCTGAGAAAATGCTGAATGCTCTCTCGGTCTAACAGAATATATTGCTACCTTCTGCCTTTATTTACCAACATGTGAACACAATTTCCTGCTGATGTGAAGAATTGAGATTGCCAGATCCCACAGCAAACAACAACCCGTGACTGTACTGTCTCGCATCTAATCAATTCATTCTCTGGGAAACACGAACTGGTTGATTCTTTGATACTTAAATATTTGTCTAGTGAGACCTTTCATTCTCTATAGTTGTGGATAGATTATATAATATAATATAACAGTTTTTCTGTTTCTACTACCCTAGTTTTACAAGAGTGATTGTTTCATAGAGATAGGGAGTACAGGCGAGGAGCCATAGCGATAACAAGCTAGACCAATAATATCCTGTCGCATTCAGTAAATTGTTATCCTGGGGCTCTATTGTTCTCTGCCAGTAGGGAGTAGGAAAATCCCCCACCCTCTACTGATGGAGATAATTGATTCTATTAGAATAGACAAGGTGAGATGCCTATGTTAGCGCACGGGGGAGCATTTGCAGAACTATATTTCTGAGTTTTATATCCGACTGACTTGCACATGGTATTTGAAAGTTAAAGAATCATGTTCCAAAACTAATAGCATGAAAAAGTGTGATGCCTCATACCTCATGATTAATTTGGTGTGGTTAGATCAGGTTGTTGTAGACCATGTTGAATTATCTTTCTTTAGCATAGGTTATTTTGCACTAAGTAAGGTGAGTTCCGATAATACTTGGCCAACGACATTTAAGGTAATACGCTTGGAATTTAAGGTAGAAGGCATTACCCATGAGACATTACGGTAAAGTCAAATTAAATAATCGAGTCGCTCCAGAATTAAGACGTGATCTCAAACGTGTTAATTGAATAGCCTAATACAATTCCGGGAGACGGACGGTCAGTTTGAGTGAAGAATATTTAGGATGGGTTGCGTAATCAAGATTTTTTTATAATAAAGAGATAAGAAAGGATTCTGAACTCGATGCATCGCCACTTGGAAACAGTGATTACTTCAGTCTTAGACTTTATTTGTTTGCTTTTTTGTTATCTCCAAAGGATTATATCCCCATCTTTCAACAACTTTGCCATTCCCATCAGTTGTGTCTGTTATTAACTCATAACATATGATTCCGTTCACTCTATTCTCTAGGTTTCTAACTGCGTTATATGTCCCTTTTAATTTAATTTATTTTATGTGTCCAACACTTGTAAATATACACTTGACATAACTATATTACTATATTTACCCCTGCCATTTCGTTATTCCCATATACATTACCTATTTTTAAGTTGTTTAATTTAAGGAATGTTTACAGTTTATAATACTTTTTATGTCATTATGTTGTTCATGACACAATGGGCAACAGTTAATTAGTGATAGATTAATTGCTTGGATTATCTTCGTATTGAACAAATCATTCCACTATAAACGTCAGGTTATATTTTTTTCGACATTCCTCAAATTTGTACTATGAAGTCTTACCCATTTATTATTGTCAACGTTATCAATCGTTATCTTATTTCAATTTAAGTAAGAAGATCTTGACATAGTACTCCTTACTACCTCAACGTACTTACTCAAAGGTTCTACTTATACGTGAACTTCGTCAACAAGGGTGATGTACTTTAAATAAAATCTTATTTCAATTTAAGTAAGAAGATCTTGACATAGTACTCCTTACTACCTCAACATACTTATTCAAAGGTTGATCTTATACGTGAACTTCGTCAACAAGGGTGATGTACTTTAAATAAACGTCAATAATAGTATTGCTTCTACTATTGACAGTTAATATTTACAAAAAACACCGTGAAAAGTTACTTTTTCAGGTAAAAAGTCTCAAAAACACTCCCCAGACTTCATTTGATTTCTGAAACTAAAGTCGTCATATTGTGAGAGATCTATGAACTACTATATTTTAGTTTAAGAAAATAAACCTCAAAGAACAAAATCAACCATGTGTCCGAGGTAAAACGTATCAAAGGCACAATAAGTTCCCATAATGAATATATTTATATATTTAATTTAAGCTACCCTACGAACAAGAAGCCTGCAACTATTTTCTAGTTTGTATACATTGGATTAATTTAGTGTGCACTATTTGCTTTTCACTTTAAATTCTTCCAGTATTTAAACAATTCCACTTGAACACAGTAAGTCTCTGCTTTACAGTATTAGGTATATGTGTCTAGTACCCAAAGTTCAGAACCCGAAGTATTCCACAAACTTCATAATGACTACTAGAATTAGTCGCGGGCTGCGTCCTAAGACCAAGTAATATCATGTCTTTTAAAGTAGGTCTAAAAATGATATAATGCAGTTGTAGAGTTAGAAATTTCTAATGCAGAATCATAGAAACTGCATAAAACTGGTGAAGATACGACAATAACCCCGGGTAGCGTGTGCATTCAGTAGTACAAAACTAAAGCATATTATCTATGTGGGTTCTGTTCTGCTGACTCAGCTGAATCAATGATTATAATAAATTGTACAATGCAGTTCCAAGAGACTAAATAACATTCAAGACAGTAGTTATAACTAGCATATTTAATATTTATGCAAACAAAAACACCCAGAAATATTGTAAAATCAGAATAAATCTCGCTCTATTTCTTTCTTTATATTCCTTTATATTCAGTCTTTCTCTTGGAATTTTACGAAAATGTACACAAAATGAAAACAGTTTTTATAACATGAAAACTTCAGGTCTTTACTGAACTACTGCGGCTTGTCCTCTTTAAAATCTCTCATAATACTAACATTAATATTAGCATACTACTACTACGTTTCTCCATATGACTGTGAAGGCAGCAGCATAGCAGCCCAGTATTATTTCCCCTTTAAAATCCTACTGTTTGGTGTAATCCCTTATATGCTATTGAAACCTTTGTGGCGTGTTTCTGTCCATTTTAATGTAGAGTGATGAGCAGAATATTATGTGTTATTTATCCTTTCTGTTAAAGCAATGAGTAGAAGATTGAATTTTTGGTCGAGTTGTCGGCACATAAACTCTCTTAATATGATACTAGCTATATTGTGTGGTTTATTAATTATGATATTTGGCATGCCATAATTACCATATTCCGTACATATTTTATCACTCTCTGGGGGCTGAGACCAAATCTACATTCTTCGCATTAATTCGGGTTTGATATTTTCATCTACAGATACAAACTTATGTAGCTGGAATGCACAGGAATATGCAGCTTTGGCTGCTTAAAGTGATTTCCATCCCAGATATTTATGAACTTCTAAAAATACAATTCGGATTTGCCAGGTTTCTTCGGACTCTGTAGGGTCTTTGCTATTTTCGATATGTACTCTGTGCTATGGCTATAAGGAAAATAGTTTTTCATAAACGTTTTCATACTTATTTTGAAGAATATGATATTCTTCAAAATCTAAAAAATGAATTTTGCAGTCTTCTATAGTGAAATATACTTCTAGCATACAAATCCTTACAGCCAATTTCAATTTTGTTTAGAAATCAAGATCATTTGAAACTCAATATAAAATCTACTAATAAATATCCTACACAGTCTCTGCAGTTATTTCTTCAGCTGAGTGTATGGTTGATTTTTTATATACTGGCCTATTTCTAGAATATTATCTATCTAAATCAGTATATAATAATAATAACGTAAAATTATTCTTGCTAGCAATTTGCTTCAAACAGCATTAGTTAAATTTCTTTTAAATTGCTTTTGCTGTTTGTGTCTTCTCTATTGTAAAATATTTATGGAGAAAACATCGGCATCGACGGCTTGTAGACATGTGAATACATCGAATCAAATCACTCTCCCTATAGTTATGTTCGTGGAAACTTCAACTTCAATTTGTCCGATTATAATTTGAATCCAATATGCTTCATTTCCCGATTAGTAACTATTAGCAAAATATTTGAAAATATGATTGCACACGAACTGTTTTGTATCAGTATCAAATCTGTTGCAGACGTCTAAACTTCTCTCACTTGATTTGATTCGCGTAACCAGTAACCACTTTAATTAGAATAACTTATACTCAAATTCTCATCCAACTCACTTCTATAGTAATGATTCAATATACTAAATAGGTTAATAGGTACAGTAAAATAAGTGACCTGCTGGGAATCGAATATATATAAATAACTACTGATAGCGCCGTAATACCAACGATTTTCCGGGCCAGAGCGAAACTGACAATTTCTGGTTCCCTGCATAAAAATCTGTAGATTTCCATTGCTTCAGTTTCCACATGCACTTATATCCTACATACTTTCCCCCGTCATCATTTGTGTCTCTGCTCTTGTAGTTCCTACTATCATAATTCATGAACCCGTGTTCGAAAGGCACTGCCTACTAAACATTAATACCTGAACTCAAACTTTTACTTTCTGGGTATCTGACTTTTTGGGTACTTTTAGCTATCAGTAATGCTTTCGCACTTCCACAATTAATATATTAGATTTGTTTATTATGGGGCTACAAAAAGTCAAAAACTGAAACTTAAATCAAATTCTGAAAAAGAAAAAGCCAGAACATTCCTTTGGCCTCTCAGAGGATGACGAGGTTATTTATTAATTATTAAATTCTATTCAGTCTGTTTATCTGTTAATAACAAAACAGAAAATAATTCTGCCTATAATGGTATGAAATGATTTGTTGACTTCATCTGTGCCACTAAATTAAATTCTTTGTTGCAACCCAGGATTCCTTGTATAGGTACGTAGACTTAATCACATTTTCTGTATTTATAGCTTATATACAGAAAACAATATATCAATTCTAGTTTCCTTTTCCTTTGCTTCCTTTACTATGTAGATTACAATTAGCACAGCTCAAAATATATAATACACCTCTATTTGTAGACTTAACATAACTTGTAGAGTTCATCCACATTTCATTTCAGTATCCTTTGCACAATGTGACAAATAGTAAATCTCGAATATTAAAACAACGTGTGAGACCGAAAACCTCAGAAGATAGATACCACCTCATGATTTACACTCGTTCTTCCAACTTTACCAAGTCAACTTGTCAGAAGTGGGTATGTATGCATACGTACTCACGTGAACAATGACAGTTGGAATATCATAAATCAAACACGTATTTGACTCATGCCAGAGAGTATATACATAATTTGGAATACTATGAAAACTAACAAAGTGAGTGACCGAAGCTTCCATTTCTTTGGATATGAAATATGGCTTGTGATATCACATCATAATCTACCCACGCCATAGTCCACCATTTAAACTAACTTTTACCATATGTAAAATATTCTCTGCACCTTGACTTTTGCAACTTCGTATGATCGTATAGCAAATTTAGAGGTAAAGCCATCAAGCTGACAAGCCACAGTGTCAGTCAGATAAAGCAAACGCTTCGTCAGAAAATGTAGATTTAAATTTAACTATGCACGGATGAATATGGAGCCGAGTGTAGAGAACGGAGCTCAAGGAAAGACACATTTCATGCTTTTGGTTTTATGATTATCGGCCTGCAGTGCAGCCCAACAACGACAATATTAAGAATTCATACTTCGTTTCCTTTCTTTCGTATTAGTAATTTATTAATAACCCTTAAAACTACAAAAAACACAGGCGTCATAATTAAAGATCCTACAAAATATACCATAGCTTTAAACTACATACCAAATCCACTTCGACAACCTTTTCGGTTTAGTATTAACGTACATTTACTCATATAAAAAGTGGTGTTTTTATTTTGCATCTGTATTACAGTTTTAGCTTGAGTTTATTCGAAGTAAAATGAATGACATGACCAAAATCGTTACTATCAAATTAAACTACCCGCGATGTTTCCTCGTATTTAAATTGTATTTTACTATTTACTGTAGTGGAATAATGAAAAATGATCCGGTGTTTAAGCTTATGAATAAAATCATAATTGTGTCCCAGACTTGGCCGTAAAAGTAAGTAATTTGTCTACTTTCTGCTGTTCCCTGCTGTATCCCAAGATTAAAAGCATAAATCCTACATAAAGGAGAAAAGAGTGTATACATGTAAAGTAATGGAGGATGATACTAAAGCAAGTTTTGAGAGCGAGGAGCGGTGAAAGTCAAATTAAAATCAACGTGAGTGAAATCTGAGCTGAATAGGATCAAGGAAAGAAAACAACAAAGATTAAGTTACCTTATGTGTGTATATATTGCAAATTAAATTATAAGGCCATACTAGTACCTAGTATGATATTTGTTATGCCAGAAATAAAAGTAGACGAAGAAATGAAACACAATATAGGTTTTCTTTATAAGAAAATCCACCGGCCATGGAAAGGACACAAATCACGGTTTAATTAGAAAGATGTGTTGGCGTTGGCGTAATGGGTTCCCCGAGGGATTTCTTATTTGTCACCACATGAAATTCAAACTGAATTTATGACGTGCGGTTGTATATTATAATATCGTTTTCTTATAAACCATTATGTGTAGAGTTTCTAGTACTAATTATTGATATGTTAATCTTCAAAAGAGAAGCAAATTAACTTCAGGTTGAATTTGGTATAGTTTGATTTATATGGCTGCTCAAAACATTTTCAGCTTGTATGACAATAAAAATATTCAATGTATCTGTTTATATTGAGAATAGAATAGCTTTAATACGTTGAACAGAATAAAACTGTAAGTCCCTCACTCTGTATTACAGTCACTTGAAAACTTCAGTATTTGCTGTTCGTTTATGTACGTGTGCAGTCATCAGAATTTTGATTAATTTTAAAATATAAATGCTCATTGGCTGATTTAGGATTATATGTATTATTCTGTGAAAGTAAGATTTACTCCTGTTCAGATAGTTATGTTCATAATTTTCCTTAGCCTCATTTTTACTATATATATATACCTAGTATAGAAAATGTCGAACGTAATGCTAAAAATCTTTAACCCGATTCATTAATTCCTGTTTGCAATATTGATTTCAGACAAGACAAGAAAGATACTTACCCACCTGAAATACATCAAGATAACTCTGACTAAGAAAATAATAGTTAGAAAGAAAGGGATAATATATTTCAACAAGTATATAATCTCAGGTAATCTTAGTATTACATATACGTACATGACATGGCCTATAACCTGCTTTTAGCCTCTCAGTCTCATACTTAAGCTAGTGATTAAAAGATAAATTGCCCATTCCCAACAAAGTGTATCCATATAAGCTATAAGCTAATGAAGTTGTTCCCATCCATTCCTATTGCAACTGTATCTAATGATACGAACTCTGAAGAAAAGCTCACTTCGATATCTACACTTTCTAGGTGCATTTACCAATCTATATAAACCGTATTTATAAGATAAAAGATGTAGATCAAAGATGACGATGACGACGTTGTTATCGTATGCAAATCACAATTTGCCCACTGCCTATATTCGTAGTCAAGAATGTACAGGGTGCTACAGCAGAAATTTTCTCAATTTCATATATTTTTCCTATTCATGGTTGTTCTTATGCCAATTTGATATTCACTTTGAACTTTTGATTAATCATTATTTCATTGCAAACTCTAATCTATTCGTTTGTACTCTAACACTTAACTAATGATTAAGATTTGATTTGTTTCCAGCCCTTTCTTGACATATTGATTAGTAGAAAACCGAAAACATTTTCGGTAAGAGAAGAAAGTGTTTTTTCCAAAAGCCTCTCACACTGTGTGCCTAAAATTTTCTGCAGCTGCTGTATATTCTTATATACCTAGGTACTATGAAATATGTATAGTTTATTTCATAGGTTAATGAATAATCTTTTTATAAAACTTCAGCTGACGAATTTGTCTTTTGTTGGGCTTCCATCAATCCTTTGCTACTATAACAGTAGTCTATTGATTTCGTTTGGATAATAATGCATTGCATCATACAAGTAAAACATCATAGAAGTAAATATCCACATTTTAGCTTTCGACTTCACATATTGTATATTATTGATTTCTCCTATTATAACATTGGTGTTAGAGCAGAGGAAAGTATTCAAAACGAGTGCACTTTGAATAGGGGAAAATAACGTTTATGCTCAGTTCGTTTAGATATACTGAAACATGATATTTGCACCCATATATGAGTCTATCCTTTTAAGGACACAATTTTCACTACTCAAGAAATTTCAAATTTTTTAATACAAAATTTCACCATCCATCATCTATGCATTGACTGTGCGTAGGCACAGATCCTGTGGTTTCTAAAGCCTTACAGCAAGTATCCCAGAGCAAGTGCCTTTCAGAGCAATGATCTTATACAGGAAATGTCTTTCAGACCAAGTAGCTCTCAGAGCAAAGGTCTGATGCTAAGTGTCTAATCTGGCTCTGCATGTGTTATTATTAGAGAGTTTGAGATTGACGCCGATTTAAACTTTTGCTTCAAGATTTGACTCAAGGGGTACTCATCATTGTTTTATTTTCGCCTTGAAGCCACAGCTAGAAACTGAAGCTATGAAATTGTCTTCTAAATCTAAAGTATAGAAACCACAGAGTTGGCTTCGAGCAGAACCAATCACATCATTCAATTAAAATGCGCGAAATCGGAATACTTTGCGTGGGTGGTGTTTGCCTTGTATCGTGGAGTAGACCTTGTACTCAATTCGCGCTGGATTTTAGAAGATATTCCTAAACCCTGCGCTGCTACTTTCCTGAAGCCAGTCTGAGTCTGAATTGAGCTGTCTTCTATCTCAACCCTAATCATTGAGCCACTGCTGCTGAAATTGGATGCTAGAATTTTTCTTGAGTCAAATCTTGAATGTATAAGTTCAAATTATCGTCAGTCTCAAACTCTCTATTAGAATTATTATGTACAGCTTAATTCATAGCAAATAGAACATATTGTATGGAATAATACAGCCTGATATATTAATTGACTTGGACTTGGCTTTATATGTGAAATTGTGAATTGTAATTATATTGCTGCTTTTGCAGAATGTTTCGTTTCCAACTGGATTCACCTCAATTTACCCCTAATTTCCACTCCTCTTCGTCTCTAGAAGAGATTATATGATTATGCTGAGGATGTGGAGGCGGAAATAGGAAGCATTGACGCAACATACGAGTGAGTAGATTGCAACAGGACGTTTGGATTATTTCTTCTCACTGAATACATATTGCAGAGCTACATCTACTTACCTTACTAAGGTTAGGCCTAAGGTGAGGTCATTGTGGCATAGATTAAGTTGGATGTTTTTTCTATACATTCGAATTTAAAAGAAATAATAGTAAGAAAGAGAGAGAGAGACACACACACACACACATACACACAAAGGGAAGAATGAGTTTAAATACAGGTAGATAATACATACTCCACACAGATAACAGCTGGATGTGAATGGGTGAATGAATGAATGGAGAGAAATACTTGAGGCGGAATATCACGGTTGACTTAAATACTGATTTTAGAGCAATCAACGGAGTAGCCTACGTAAAATGTGATGGCAATTCCGAACAGAGGCAAGGATGGGAGTGTATGTAAATGAGAAAAGATGAAGGAAGGGAATTCGCTTGGATCATCATGCCTCTGGTTTTAGTAGTTTTTAGAAAGGTTAACCTCTACTTGTCTACGTTCTTTACTTTATTCGCGTGCTCGCAATTGGTTTTGTTTGGCACTTGTCGGGCAATTTATATTCTGCTCATCTCATTTCCCCTCATTCTTAATGTAGCTTCAGTCAGTTCGTGTTTTAAAGAAAGTAATTCACCTCTTAGTTATATTTCAGCTTGGAGTTACTACTACACAGTCAAAATTCAAGATGACAGTGATTCACATAACTATAATGTTTCTTCAGTTTAACTCTAGAACGAAGTACGTAGAATACAAATGAAACTACTACATATATGACAGCACAAAGACTACGGGTTGGTGAAAAGTCAATCGAGAAAATTCCCAATTCTCCGTATATTGCTACAACCTATCCTAATATACATTCCTTGGAACTTGTTATTTATGATTTTTACTCTAACATTGAGAAAACTGGAAACCTCGAAGAAAAAAATCGTTGAATAGAATTGCATCACTTTGCCCGGTTGTAGCTCCTATCCTATTTTTTTATTAGCATTTCTCAACTAAACCCTACACAATGTCTTATGGTGTGATATATATATACAACTTTTCTATTGACAAACTCTTTACTTATTTCTACAATAAATCCCTGGAGCATCAAAAGTTGTCAAATTCTTGTTATCTTGGCTTGAGATTTTTAAAGATTGACTCGACATAAGTTTTAAATATGAAAGTGAAGTGAAAACCAACTGTCAAGAGAGGAGAATTCATAACTACATTTTACTCTGAACTTAGTACATCATAGGCGAAGTAGGTATATCGCCAGAACCACGAACAAAACCTTAATGCAGGTAACAACAAAGAGGCTTTGCTCTGTTGGAGAAAGATGCAGAATAAAGTAAAAGTTTACTTCAAACCTAAAACGAATACAGCAGGGGGTGACTTTGTATATGCAAGGAATTTTACAGAACACATAACTTTACATAAATACATGGTTTAAAACATTGCAAGCACAAATATTTTACACACATGCCTCATAAAAGTATAATATTGAAGGTACCTTAATATACTACATTACTAAGCTATATACTTAATATACATACAGATAATGTAGCTGCTGTGCATGTTACATATTATTCTGCTTTGTGGCCTACGACGACTTGTTTTTTGGCCTGACTCACGCTGTCTCTATGAAACGTGAATCTAGCAAAGCATATTTCATCTTAGTCTTGTGTTTATACATATTATAGGCTGACATTAAACCGCATCGTTGAGCTTGACATGAGAGAAATAGAGAGAGAGAGAGATGAACTAACTGAACTGAACTTCTAGTTCAAATCTCTTTTCACATATGGTATTTGCTTTCTCCCACTACTTTCATTTCATTACCTTTACATTACGTACTTTCACTTTACTTTTTCTTAGGGAAGATAAGATCTGCACAGCCATATCTGAATTACTAAATATAGCGGGACTCTCTCTCTCTCTCCTCTCAGTAGTTTAATTATTTTGTTACTTGGTTGTGTCGTGTGATAAGACTGGGGTAACGTATACGTAGAACACCATACCAGTAACTTTAGGCACACTTACTTTCTAACTTTAACTTTTGAGAAACCCAGGGCATTGGTTTAACCTACGTTTTGAGTCTGGACTAAACTAAATATTATTTACTCTGTATCACCCGCTGACTGAACAAGAAACAAATCCAACTATGTAGTATAAGCATTTAATTCAATGGAAGTTATAGTGTATATTTCGGTGTGTGTGTGGAAGGATTTGAGTTGTTTTCATGTATTTTATATAAATAAACGAATCAAATAATTTTTGACATGCGTATAGTCAAAAACAAAATATACGAGAATTAATTTTCCTTCTTCTTGTTTATTTGACTAATTTATAATGATTAATTATTTAAAGAAATCAAACTGTGACTTTGCAGTATAGTTTACTTTGTAGAAACAAAACTGCGTGCTTTAGTGCCTAGCTTGACTTGAAATCTTTACCAAAGAGCGTCTGAATTAATTTTTTGACTTTTCTTTATTTAAATATAGAATGCTGTTTTTATCTTTTGCACAAATAATTTTCATGATCTTTCATATGTAGATGTAGAAAGAAAGGTCATAAATCCCATTATGTGTTGTAGATTTATTTATGCGCTACGAAATCAGATGCTTATAGTATCCAACGAATTCAACCCAAGGCTACACTTCGTCTCTATAGTTATGTGATGCTTGTTGCTACGATTTCTTTGTTTAGAGTAATGATCTGGATCAGCTTTGTCCATTTTTATCGCCGGTTGGTTTTTGTAGATCTGTACCCAATACAGACGAGAGTGAGGTGGCTGATAAAAGAAATGATTATTTTACTACCGTGGCAATGCCTTTGCGTATTACTGAAGAAACTATTCTTTCCTCTGTAAAGAAAAAGAGAAATCTTGCTTCTACATTTTCCACTGTATAGTTATTGCTTGTGGTTATATATTTTCTATTTATTCACATTCAATTTTACTTCTTTTCAAATCTCACACGTTTGCCTACAGACAGGATCACTGTAAGTAAAACCTGAGCAAACATTTATTACTCACTTCAGCATACTACTAGGTACTTAACTTTAGCTTCCTACTACTTTTCTCAATTGACTTCCTATGAGGTACATTGTAATATAGTTGGGATCAGAGCTAAAAAAAAGTTAGTATTGTAGTAATGTCCTGTGTGTAATAAGTACTTACAGTGGTTCCATCGTGTTAGTGTTAGCGACATAATTTTTTTTTGAGATTTGTTTGCTATTATCTCCCAACTATGAGTTCAAGGAAACTTTCCCTCCAGCTTTTTTTTGCACCACTTTAAATTACGCTACTACTGTTCTGTACTGTCACTAAGGGTATTAGGGCCGTATTCAGAGCATTGTTGGCCGAACATTTTTTGACTGAATTATGCGCATCTTGACTGAAATATGTCGATAGGCCGAATTAAATCTAAAAACACCGAATTCGGCTTCATTAAGCTGTATTTGTTTATGCCATTTTTATTTATTCTTTTCAAAGTTATTCTTATGGTTATCTATGATTAAGTCTATGATTTTGCCACGTTATATCACTTGAATAAAAAATATCAATCAATCAATCAATCAGAACTTCTCATTCTTTTCATCATAAAGGTATCTTTCAGTCTATAATTCTACCAATGGAAAATAAAATCACTGGAAGTTCGTAGAATGGATTGATTTCATCGTATACCTTGGTGCTTGAATTCAAGGTAAGCCTGTCTAACAGCGATTAATGTAGCCAAACACCGCTTAATTATCCTAACACCTTAATTCATTCAAAGATCAATTAATTTTGCCTATCAGCGTTCAATTCAGCCAAACAGCGCTTAAGCTGAACTAACAGTGCTTAATTTGGGCTAATAGCGCTTAATTTGGGATAATAGCGCTTAGTTTGGTCTAAAAGAATTTGATGGCCATCCCCCCGAAGACGGCCCTAAATCCCTGAGTGACTATTCTGATTTCAGATCAACTACTTGTGTTGTAGCTGTTCTAAATTATATACATTGGAAGTAATTACATATTTTAGATTTTTTTCTCTTCATTATGTACGCGGAAGTAAACTTCTGTTTTTAATGACATTTTCAATGATACATAATTTACTTTTCTGTAAGCATTAGATGGCTTAATATTTGTTATACTCGGATTCTCCAAACATAAAACTACTCTGTTTATTACTGATTGAAAAGTTTAGGTAAACCTGTACAGATAGAAAAGTCTGAAATTCTCTATCTACATGTATGAACTAGTAAAACTAAAACTACACAAATTGAAATGTAAAGTTATGCTAGGCAATCCTTATGTGTAATTGCATACCACAACATAGGAGTATTGTAACTGCACTCTAAAAGGCTTTGAATCAAAATACATTTTCTATTTGCTTCGCGGCAGAGAACTTAACATGGAAATCCCAACTCAATTTAACTCAATCCAACGAAGCGCAATTGAAGTACTACTCACTCAGTCAGTACAGTGGTGAAGTGATTGGGGCTGAATGGGATGTAGATGCAGAATAGCTTGAACTTCGGTTAAACCATTTCTATCTGCTTCTGGCAATGATTTCGTATAACTGGCTATGATATAACTTAGCATTTACCACATGAGAGCATAAGGCAAGCCAGGTCAAACCAAATCAAACAAAAGTAAATTTCAACCCAACTGAACTGCGTGAGGAGAGCAAAGCAAGTAAATAAGCACCTCCAAAAGTAATAATAATTGAAGCAGTTCAGTTGATGATTGATAGCATATAAATAAACTAATATCTAGAAATATTCACTATAATAAATGCTGCAGATATAATTTGAAATTGAAACTAGAGTAGGAGGAAGCTTTATGTATAATCCTCAAAACTACTATTTGTTTAAATTTCATACAAGCTTTTAGCTCAAGGCTGATTGTGAGTTATTATGTTCTTTCTTTACTTCGTCTTACCTCTAAATTTATTTTATAGTCAAGTCAGAGAACATTTGTAATTGTATATGTTACGTATTTTAAGGGTAGAATGAAGGAGGGAAAAAGTAGAAATAAGAAATAAAAATAAAATAATTTTATCCCTTACCTTTACCTGTTCTGAATTGAATGCTCAAAGAAATCGAATATAGCCCACAGCTGAGGTTCAAGATTGTAGGAGGCAGTAATTTTACAGCAACTTCCTCTCTCTCTCTCAGTTTTCTCTTTTCTCCCCTATGCTGTTAAGCTGTATTCTATTGTAATTCTTTTTCTACTTTCTTTCTTCTCCCTTGCTTTCTTTTGTAAGGATATAGAATAGATGAATGGTTGAGGAGGTGGTGGAATTGATTTAGAGTGACAGTATCTTTATCTAGTCTGAATCCACTCTCGTGACTTGAATTCTTTTTTCAACCTCCTCGGAAAAAGTAACGTTTTTTGTTGTTAGTAGATTGTTCAGGAATCTATGAGTTGAATAAATTGATCCTGACTTCTTTCTTTAGTTCAGAGGTCAGTATATGGTTTAACGAAGAGTTGTTGATTATATTAGATTGAGGGTGACCCACCGGGGTCAAATGAGCTTTCAAATACAACTTTGTCAAAGTGTCAATATTTCTCTCTATCTTCTTCTTCTTCTTTGAACTAGTGTAACTTTTAATTTGAGGATAATATATGTATTTTTATATTGGGGATGATGAGATGAGAATGTAATTTTTGATTGTACGAAACACAGATGCTCTCAAACGATTGCAGAATTGGAAACGTTTTTTTGGAAATTTTTCTTCTGTAGAAATGACTTTGTTTTCTACTATCAAGATTTTAACTTCCGTTGAGAATAAAAAAAAATCGAAGGGTTGTTTTATTTTACGGAAAAATGTTTTCGCTTTTTGCTTTCAAGTTTTCCTTTTGTGTAAATCTTGCTTGATATTTAATATTTTCTTGACTTGAGACTTAATAGTTTGTATTTGCTTTGTTGCTGTGGTCGGCCGGTGTGTGGATGGGTTGGTGAAGAAATCACTGGATCTGGAGGAAGTGGGCCTGTTGCTTCTTTATATATTGACTCCCTTACTGCGCCCACTCACTTCCACTTCGTCCGAATTCTGCTTGATCGTAGTAGTCGTCATCACCTCATCTCCATCCCATCGTTTCGAATCTCTGGGCATGAAATGTCTATATCTTTCTCCTTCTCACGTCCTGCTTCCCCTTCACCTTTCTCTTGATTCTTTTCTCACCCTATTCTGGTTTCCGTTTCGTTGGTCGTCGTCTGTACTGTTGAATGACTCTTTCTCGGATATTCTACTCTAACTCTGACCCAACCGCACTTGGAGGAGGTTCTTAAAGGCGGGGGTTGTTCTCCCTGTTTTCATCATTCATTTTATATTACTAAATTTAACTTAAGTAGCATAAAAACTTCAGTACACAGTCTATAGAACTAGAATATAAAAAAATGAAAATAAAATTGAATAAACAGATGCTATGATTTTTTTTTTAAATT
>JAAXYV010000022.1:0-20055 GCA_036851875.1 Novacerus sp. FZ-2019
ATGAAAAAATTAGTTAGACCTTGATTACAAACAATAATAACAATTTATATTTTATGTTGATTTACAAATTTAAAATGATATACAAAAACTCAAATATTACCTATTTTAAATTTGATTTTCAGTTAATTCCATGAAAGCATTTAAATTTACTGTTTCTGAATGTTAAAAACGACAAGAAACAAAATGTGGTAGCATTTGAAGTTTGATTATTGATTAAATGTACTGTTATGATCACTTTCATTATTTTATGTTTACAGGTACAGAGGAAGTATGGCGTTCTTGCGTAAGCGATACAAATAACAATTTGGGCTTCGCCGTTGGAGCCATGTTCATTCGGGAAGCATTCGATCACTCTAAGGCGAAAGTTTTGGCAGAGACCATGATTGATGGAATTCGTAAAGCTTTTCAAGCTAATTTGAAAAATCTAAAATGGATGGACGAAGACACTCGAGGACTCGCTGCTGATAAAGCAGCTGCTATAACTGATATGATTGGCTTCCCAGATTTCATTCTTGTTCCTGAAGAACTGGATAAGAAATACGCAAATCTAGAGATTTCAGAAGAAGATTATTTCGGAAATAACGTGCGAGTTAGTCAGTTTAGTTTAAAGAAAAATTTAGAAAAGTTAGACGAACCAGTAAACAAAACCAAATGGGGAATGACACCTCCAACCGTCAATGCATATTATACACCAACGAGCAATCAAATGGTAATTCCAGCTGGAATTCTTCAATGGCCATTTTTTGATCCGGCGTTCCCTAAGAGTGTCAATTTTGGCGCTATTGGGGTCGTAATGGGACACGAGCTTACTCACGCTTTCGACGATCAAGGTTATTATACAAAAAAAAACAGATTTTTTAAATGTGGCATTATCGCACTTGAGTTCCAGGACAATGAGATTAATTACATTGATTTATTTTTGTAGGTCGAGAGTATGACAAAGAAGGCAACTTGCACCAATGGTGGCAAAATGCCACCATAGAAAAATTTAAGGAACAAACCCAATGCGTTGTCAATCAATACAGCTCTTACAAAATAGATGAAGAAAATGTAAATGGAAAGCAGACTTTAGGAGAAAATATTGCTGATAATGGAGGCTTGAAAGCCGCATTTCACGCATACCGGAAGTCTAACGCTACAGATCCTCCACTGCCCGGCCTTAACATCACACACGACCAACTTTTCTTCGTCTCTTTTGCACAGGTATACAAATTATTGACATACTGTAGAATTTGTATTTGTTTTTTTTTTGCTTATTTGCTATTATTCAATTGACAACATGTTGAGCTGCATACAAAGTTCCGGCATGGCAATTGCCGGTGGGAGAAATTAGCGGCAGAAATTGGCAAAATTGCGTTCACACAAATTTCAGTTTGCCGGCAAAAATTGACAGAAATTGGCAGAAATTTACAAACATGCATAAGTAGTGCAGCATGGTATAGAAATGGATCAGTCCATATTTATAATTTTATTTAATATATCTCAGTTTACTCCTAAATACTATGTATTTTTTTACAAAAGATTAGAATTGAACAGCAATACGGGTATATTTTGGTTAGCAAACTCCCGATAGATACAGTATCCAAAGCTTTATTTGCTTCATTTGTTCAGCAAATATCTAGAATTTACTCTGTACCGATAAAGAAAAACAGCAATTTTTGAAGAAGGATGTTTCTTACTTCATTTCTGATCAACTGGCTCCTAGTCAAGTTGCCACAATATACTATTATATATTTCTGTCAGAAATAGCCAATTTCTGCCGGCAAAAAATTGCCAAAAAATGACAGTTGTCGTTTTGTGGTATAAGCAATTAAACTACAAAACGATTAACTCAACGCATAATATTTACAAATAAAATTAATTACTTACATCTGTAATTCAAGTATGAGTGAAAGTGCAAATACCTGGATGAACTTCTAACCTAATTCTAATGATTCTGATGTTTAGGTGTGGTGTTCTTCTAGTCTCAAAGAAACACTGATATTACAGCTACAAAATGATCCTCACGTGCCAGCACCTCTGAGAGTTAAAGGTCCATTGTCAAATCTTGCAGAATTCGCTGACACTTACAACTGTTCTCCAAAGACGCCAATGAATCCAATTAAGAAATGCACAGTCTGGTGATTCGATTGTGATGAGTGCCAATGATGGTTTCGTATACGAACAAGCTATCATCATTGACAGTATTACTTGCCAGTTAATTAAAACATCTGTAGAAAGATGATGTATATGAAACCTTTGGTGCTTCTCCAACGCTGAGAATTATTGCTGACTTTTGACCTTGTTTCGTCAAGGATTTGTATCTTCGTTTTTTGACAATGCACGCAACCTGTACTATATTGCTATTGACCACGATATTATTATTAATACAGTCATGAAGAACCTATACTAATAGTTGAATGTTCAAAGACAATTCGTATATTTACTTAATGACAAGTCGACCCCTGAAGTTTAAATTTATGTCGACAGATCATATATTGAGATTTGGTTTTACTCAGTGAAATCAGCTGCATATGTTTACTTTGAGCAACAGAACAGGCTACTTTATAAATGAAAAGTATGATTTCAATTAAGCGTGAATTTTAACTTCATTTAGTTACTTATGAATTATGTGATTATATTTTATAAATATAGATATTTATTATGACAGTTTTGAATGTATATAGGAGAGTGAATGAAACCTAATTGATAATAATTACATACACATGATATGTGGAGATATTCGTGCTAATTGTCAAACAAAAATATGTCTTGTATGATGTTGCCAACCAAAAAAAAAGTTTGTTTGTCCACATCTCATGCATCGTTCAAGTCATTGAAAGTCATCTATAATCTCTATTCCCATATCTTGATGTATTAAGTTGTTAGTTATATATGTTTGTACCTGAACTTTTTTGATGTATGTGATATGATCGATGAAAGGGTATTGTCATTCTTTATCACTAACAATTAAAACAGTAAACTATATTAAGGTAACTTCGTATTATTACGTATTTACTGCATCGTATGCTGATACTTTCTATATTATACATATGCCTTGCTGCCTAAAGCATAAATATAGTGCAAACATTATCAGTTCAGGCATTTACAGTGATACAATATGTAACAAAAATAACTGCTAACTTGGAAGTCACAATTTCGACGTTTCGAAAATTTATTTCAACTCTCAATTGTGACTCATTATGGCATATCAAGTTTCACATATGAACATTAGAATATTTTCTGAGTGAGTGACTGAAATATATAGCAACATTCGAATATCAGTCTTTTATAATTTACTTCGTGGATTCCATCTTATCAAGTTTCGATGAAAGTTCTTCTGGAGTAAAAGTGCCCTGTTCAGTAATGATACCTGTGATAAGCTCTGCAGGTGTAACATCAAAAGCTGGATTCCAGACACATATTCCTGCAACAATCATATTTATTTTAATACTTTTGGGTATTATTAAACAGGATATAAGTACAAAATTATATCTTCTCACCTTCAGGACTTATAGGTTTGCCTGCAATATGAGTCACTTCAATAGCTGGTCTCTGTTCTATAACTATTTCACCTCCAGTAGCAATGGTGGCATCAATGGATGAAAACGGAGCTGCCACGTAAAATCTAACTCCATGAGCTTTGGCAACCAATGCTAGCTATTATGATTGATTTAAGAATTTGCTCTTTACAAGGGAAATGTAGGACGCTCAGGAAATTGAATTAGCTTTCAATTCAAATACCTGATAGGTTCCAATTTTATTGGCAGTGTCCCCATTCTTCACAACGCGATCAGCTCCGACAACAACAGCTGAAATGTCATGATTTTTCATTAACCATGATACCGCAGAGTCACAAACAAGCGTGGAAGGAATTTTATCATGAAGAAGTTCAAAAGACGTCAATCTTGAACCCTGATTATATGGCCGAGTTTCAGTGAAGTAAGCATGATCTATACAACATTCCATTCAACATAATAATATGACATTAGTGGAAAAAAACTAATAATCAGAGTTAATCCAAAATGTATTGTCTATTAGCGACAGCCTACATCATTTGATACACAATAGAGATTTGTTGTGTGTAGCTGTAGCTCAGTAATTACTTATTGATTACCAAGTTTTCCATTCTGATGTAAAGCACGAACGACACCTAGTGCAGTTCCGAATCCAGATGTCGCTAGTGACCCAGTGTTACAATGCGTTAGAACGTTTACTTTGTCTTTGTTCAGCTGAATGGAGTCAGCTCCATGCTTTCCAATGGCTTTGTTTGTCTCTAGATCGATTTTGACAAGATCTTCAACCCAGTCAATGATCCTAAATCCATTATGCAAACATCATAAAGATCAAATTTTTGGTTGGTATACAAGTACCTATGTATTTACTTAAAGAGGGTTCTACCGAGTTTTTATTACTCCACAATCTTCTGTGCCGATACTTTCGTCAAGAACGAATTGAATTAATCGTGTACCCTCTTTCCGCATGTTAACTGCCGTTGGTCTTGCTGCAACCAATACCCCAACTTGAGTACGTATATAATCCTGAATCACATCTTTGGTTTGCATCTTGTCATCTTTTACAAGCTCCACGGCTATTCCAAGACAGCCAACCATGGCAATCAATGGTGCACCTCGAACTTGCATCGTTTTAATGGCATCGACCGCATCGTCTACGCTGAGAATGTCACGATAAACCAGTTCATGCGGAACTCGGAGTTGGTCCAAAACTTGCAAAGAGCCTCTAGTATATTTTATCGATTGGAGATGAGACTCCTCTGCTTTTGATGCCATTGCAAACTGAAACTATCGGCAATAACAGACATTCAGCCACCCAAATATCAGAAAATGCTTTTTAACCGGTCTATTCGATTTTTCAGCAACAAAATGATTTCTCGATTTCAAAACAAATCAATATTAACATAAAAATGTATTTCAATGAACCTCACATTTTTCATTTTCTATTCACTATATATCATATTTTTTGTTGTGAACGATATAAAAGATAAAATCCATTCATGTTAAACACCAACTCATTTTCGAAGTAAAAAGTGCTGATTATTCGTGTTAAACTGTCAGTTAATTACAGACTTACAAAGCTTGAATATGTGTAGATAAGTACACTCACAAGTTATCACAAGCAATTACTTTAGTAATGTCATTAATATTCGCCTTAGTATCTTAAAATGAGATTGTGCGTGAATGTATACCATAGTATGTGCATCTAATCACCAGTGTTAGTATTACCTATAGGTTTAGAAAAGTACCAAAATTAATCTGATCTAACCGAAGCACAAAATGAAACTTGTCTGTACCTTTGCCGTTGAGATTTATTCCCTTATTTCTTTACAAATTATATATTAAAAGGTTACAGGAGGATGGGCTTCTTTCGGTTGGGAACTGAAAACAAGGCACGCCGGTTGATTATAGGCTATAAAGGTAGAAATTTATGGCTGTTGTGACCTAAATTGAAAATCGAAAACACCCAATGCACCAAGTCCAGCCTAACTCTCCTCTCTGTTCCATATACGGTATCTCTAGAATCAGTATACTAAATAGATTCTCTTCACTAATGGTCTATATTTCAGTACAGTACAGTACTATTACTGTAGTACCTAAATCAATTCGCACTCAATTTTTTACAACACGTGCCGATTTCAGTGGATTGACTGCCAATTATATTCAGCTCAATGTTCAAGTTGAGAGCGCCAGCTCATTCCTCACAACATCATGGTCTAGCTTGCAGTGCAATCGGTCGGTGTAGTGTTTATAACATTTGCGGCACCTAATGTTGAATGTATACCTATACATAATATGCAACCCATACAGTGTGTGTAGCAATGGACACTCACTTCACTATAATAATATAGACTAATCATACAATCATTTTCTTGAGTCGGTCGTTTGTCATTCGACATTACGTCATACCTTATTTTATATAACTCATTTAGGGTAATACCGTGAAGCGAGACAAAATACATAGAACCAGACCGGGGATCGACCACCGGTAGATACAGGCAGACAATCACAAAATCAGACAACTGAGACTGAGACGAGACAGTATATTCTGAAAACACTACACATAGGAAAGGAGTGAAGTAAGGAATAGATATCAAACAGCAATCTTCAAAGACAATTCAAGATAATGAGAAAATGCATACTGTCTGTAGTCTGTACTGTTGACTGTATATATCAATATCAACAGACCCTCAAGATTGACACAGCAAGAATGAGAACTTTTAAAGGGATGTTGTGAAGGCATAAAAAGAGAGACCAGGTCTAAAAAAATAATCCGGTTCAAGACAGCTCAGTGTTCAGTTTGCTTACTTACTGTTTTGTTCTGGGGTATTCTCTGTGTATACTCCTCCCCAACCCAGTCCAACCGGACTCTTTAACAATCTGCACCAAAGTATATGTTTTATGCACTTTGTGTTAAGTTGGGTGTGAGTGTAAGGTAATAATGACAATGACTTAGCACTACTAGCAGTATACCACCCTACACATCACACATGCTTCTTTACTACAAAAGTTAATTGGAAAATTCCTGGCTGTTGCCTTCTCTTCTGCCGGTCTAGTAGTACTAATACAACTCTGCGTTGGTTGGTGTTGGTAGGCAGAAATAATGATCGTGATAAAATTCAGAAGACGCAGAAATAATATATAGGTTCTATAATATAGGTACCTATATATTTTCTATATAGCAAGCAAGGCCAAAAGAATTTCCACCGCAAAAGCAGTATTTTAGGTGACTTTATTACTATTACTACTACTCTACTACTATACAAAATACATACTGCTGCACTGACAGGCAGAAACGCATATTTCTCCAGAGGAGGTATATACATATATGGGTTGCTTTGCATTTTGCATACAAGTAGAAGTTTCTTCCGGGATGTGATGTAGACGGATTGCCGGCGGTGGAGCATCACTACTTATATTATACTAATAGAGAATGATATTACCGATGAAGATTCTGAGCTCAGAACGGAGATGAGCTTTTAGCTTTTCCTCCAGCAAAATGTAGGCGATAGCATTGTATAAAATTAAATGTAACCTTCGTACGTACATGTATGTTCCTTCTTTTCATGCACTAATAACCTGATTCATAAGGGGGGGGGGTGTAAGATTTCCATTAATATGAATACGAGCAGACTCAGAAAAAGATCAACTTCTGAAGAATCAGATTGTTTCATTCTCCGTCCCCAATCCAATCCACAGGGACAGACAGACGTTCGAGTGTATAATTTGTGTTTATGTCTCCTTCCTAGTTTCTCAAATAACAGTAACATTATTTCTTCCGCAGCATACTACTCCAGAACAGTATGGAATGAAAAATCTATATCACCATAATATGGGTATTGGTGAATCAGCTAGTTACTTGAATTTTTAGCATATAGCGTTGTTGTATTGTATTGCATTTTTGCAGGAGACACGGAGTAACAACTCCAGAGAGCGGCTAATAGCCGCGGTGCGAGACGGGCTCACTGTGAAAACATTGGATAGAAGTCTAGAGTGCGAAACCATGAATTCACCAGCTCAGCAGATGAGAGAGTCGAGTCGACCGAACGAACACATTCACAAGAAGGGAGAAGTCAATTCTCAGTTCAGTCTCACTCTCAGCTAAGCAGATTGGCGTCCGCTCCGCTGCTGCTTTCGTAGCCCTTCTTAGCAACCTATCATCTTATCTTTCGACTTTTTGCATTATATTACGGAGTATTGCATATTGCATGTATTCTTCATGTGTTTGGCACACTGTGTTGACTGACTGTTGGTAGCTTTGCAAGCCAAGAGGTGTTTTAGTGCAGGGTTCAACGTTTACAAGACACCAAAGCAGAACGGGGGGAAGAAAAAAAGTTACTTGTGACTTGTGCGTTGGCTTTGCGACTGCGAGAAATTCTTTCCTGTGTAATTCTCCTAACCTAAAACTGTAAGAAGAAGGACAAAACAAGATAGGATGGCACGAAGGTGTTGAATAAATGTGCGGTGCGGTGTTTCAGCGAAGCTAGGCAATGTGAATGAATGTGAATTGCGAATCTTCTTTCTGATCTTGATCTGAATATTTGGCTTTCTCCTAGGACATGCAACATAGTAGAAGTGTCTAGAGGCTAGAACTGACTGGATTGACTGGTGGGCTACTTTGCTCCTGTACCCGTCCCGTTCGCCTCTCAACTCAAGAACTTTCAACTCGTCTTCTGAACTGAACCTGGTCTTGGTCTGGAGTCTGGTCTCATCTCTTCTCACGAAACCTCTTCTCTAACTATACTCGGCTGAAACTCGACAGACTCGACTCAACTACTATTACAGTATACATATCTTGGCAAAGAAGGAATGAAGAAGAGATGAGAAGATTTTTTGGTTTTGCATTTCACATCACATCTGACTGTTGTGGCTGTGACTTGGTTTGATCTGCTGGTTGGACTGTGATCTACCTTAGTACTACCTTGCCTGTATTCTCTTGCTAGCCTGACTAAATCCACTTCCTTTGGATTTGTGTTGAATTTTGGATTGGTTTGGAAGGATGGTGGTTGCTAGAGATCGGAAAGTTGAGTTAAAGCTCTCGTCCTCCTGTTGTTGAGTTGAGTTGAACCTGAACGATACGATTGTGAAGAAGATAGCGGATTGCTCTTCGGCAGACAAGTGGCTTAAGGTATAATATAGGTAATATATAAATATATATGTGGATGTACACATCCAGATCCAGATCAGATCTACCATCCAGATCAGACATACCATTCCACCACTTCCACTTCCACATTCGCTAACATTCAATATCAGATTTCAACCTGTCGTTTCTCCCTCTGCTCCTAAAAAGTCGTACACACTACATGCCGCGGGTTTGATTCAGCTGGTTTATTTTCTCTACTTGGTTTTCATCTGTCAGTCAGTGCGGATGAATTGAAATTGAATTGAATTCGATCTACCTAAGTGAATTCTCAGTCCAATTGCAGAATTGGTTTTGTATCTCATTTTATACTTTGAGTGAACTCTGAACGGTGGTCTTTTCCTATATTACTCCATATATATATAGCACTGTACTGTCACTGTTGGCCGTACTGCTGGGTGCTTTATTTCTTACCTATCACCTTAATCTCACCGTGCCTGTCATTTCGTTTCGCCAAGGAGTTGGCACAAGGATCTTACGTCAAGGCAAAAAAAATGAACTTCACAACAAGCAGGACAGAAGAGAAGCAATAAAATCGAGAACTGGAGATAGTGGAAAAGAGGTTTAGGGGATATTCAATTGTCCCTGTCACTGAATAAAAAATACGAGAACAAGAATAAAAGTTTGGAATTGGATTGGATTGTCTTGTATTGGTGGGCTGTCTGAAGTGTTCAAACTTGAGTACAGTGCGTGGGCTGGATTTGGCTGCTGGAAGAAGGGATTAAATTAAAATCACCATCAAGAGTCCTTCTTGTTTGGGAAATCCCTAAATTGTCCTCATCGTCTTCAGCGTTTGAACTAACGTATAACTTAAACTTAACTGCTCACTCATTCACTACTCGTGCTGCTCGACCTCGACTTTTTCTCGAAGTCCTAAGTAAATAAGAAAATACACAGACTCTTGTCTCATTCAACCTACCTTAATTTATTTAGGTATTTAAGCTCAGTAGATTTTCTATTCATTCATTACGAATTGTTTGCCACAGAATTAGTGCTACGGAGCATGTCTATTATACACAAAAGGAAATATAAATCTGAATCACTTGCGTTTGTCATTTGATCATTACTACTACTATGGCAAGACGTCAGTTTGAATCTTTTTACTCTTTTGCAAGAAAATCATGAACAAGCAGAAGAAAAGGCAAAGCCAAGGAAATTGTGAAATTCGTATGTTACACACCTAATCGTCCTAAGTGGTTTGATATATGTAAACGTGGATGGCGTAATCATGGCCATTTGTCTGTTGGATGTGAATGATAATTGCTATAATGCTCTCACACTGTATTAATATAAGGAGGATAATATAATATGTCTTATATCAGTAATGATGGTGATGATTGTCTTATAGTAATACATATATCACATAATATACCTGATTCCCGAGAGAAAAGTTGAATGGGAAGTGAAATCGCCTCCTAGCTCTTGTTGTGGCCTATTCCTTATTGCATTGTTGTGTGCTGTTCTGTTCTACCAAAGTTTTGCTCCTGGTGTTGTTCACTCACATTTACTTCAGTCTGAATGACGAAGGAGCTCAAGTTGGAAGAGTGTGTAAATCTTTTAAGTGCAACGTCGACATCTAAACCTCCGTCGCATGGTGTTGGGTCTGGGACCGGAACCGGTGCAACTTCTTCAACTCCGGGTAAAACCATGATTCGAAGAAATAGTAAAAGTGATATGAGGTCGGGTACTAAGTGTACCATCCGGCTGCTAGACGACAATGAAGCGTTACAATTAGATTTCCAGGTAATTTTTCCTTTCTGTGTAATATTTTATCATCTCAGCTTCTATAAAGAAACATATCACTTAACACATTTTTGGTTTTTAAATCGTAGATTGGTGTAGGTAGTGTAAGTACAGTTAAATATTTATACAAATTGAATTTCAACTTTGGTAGCTGATAGAAGTTTTGAAATGAGTAGCATAATCTTTTATTACGTGCTAGAGGTTATCAACTTATTACCTATGAAAATACCTGTTAGTTTTATATGATAATAATGAATTAAGAAATTCAAATTCAGTTGCCAATTCAATTTCAAGTTATTATTAGAAAATCAATTATACAACGTAAACAACCAATTGACCAATATTACATAATAACGTACTGCCTATACATAATAAGTATACGCCTAGAAAGTAACCATAAGCCAACATGCATGTTTAATATTAGACTTACATAACCTTGACGCCCTTTCTAATACATTTCAGACACATCATAAGGGTCAGTACATTATGGATTTCATCTGTCGCCAGCTAAATATTGCAGAGAAGGATTATTTCGGCCTGCGATATGTTGACTCCAATAAGCAAAGGGTAAGCTCATACACTAAAACGACCCAACAAAATATTCACTGGAACTAGTTCATACATGTAATACTATGGTACGCGAGGTGATAAAGAGAGACTAATTAGAGGAAACTGAAGTTAAAAAAACGGTTCAACTACAGATAGAATCAAAAAGTTCAGCTGACCATGTCATAATATCCGGTTTTTTGTGGTTCTGTTTGTTCCATTAGCACTGGCTCGACCTGGGAAAGTCTATCGTAAAGCAGCTAAAAGGTAAGGAGAATTTATAGTTATAGTAGCTAATAATAATATAGGTAGTGTACAGCTTCTTTCTGTGCTATGTATACTAGATAGTACACAGTACACATTACAAATATCTCTTTCAACATTCAACCTACTCCAGACCAGGTCCAGGTCTGTTGGAAGTTGAAAATGCAGAAGCACTCCTCTAGTGAATCCATTAATATCCCTCCGCTTTTTATTATGCTCTGAATTCTATTCATTCTCCTTCTCCTACTATTTATTATTTATTAATCTTGCACGATACACGGCAATATATCACGTTTTGTTAAAGTCCCCTGAATTCCCTTTTCCTGAGCTCCCAAGTTTTAGTAGTAACACTGGTAGTCCCCGTATGGTTTCTGAGTTTTGATGGGATTTCTGTACGATTGCCGTATTAAATAATGTCAATATGTCTTGGAGTTTGGATATGAATTCTTAATGATTCAATTCTGATATTCTCTGCATTTGGTTTGAGTCTCAACTTACTGCCACAGAAGTAGCTTGGCGCAGTTGCAAATAAACTGTGTTTTATTAATAATATTAAATAGTAATTTTCATGATTGGGCTCAAATGATATGCTTAGAACGAAGATCTGTCTCTGCTTGACTTATAGTCTAGAAAGTTGATTTATTTTCAAGCATTTATCTGCCTTTGACAAAGTTGTTATACATTTTTAATCCGGCAATAGTTTAGAGTCACGCAGACAATACTTTCAACTTTGTAGATTAAAGAGTTTTGCAGCCCCGAAAGTTTTGAATTTCCTAGGGGAATTTCTATATATTTTTGTACGTTTTGCTTTCGACTTTCCTTCGGAATCCTATGTAGGTGTAGTAGGTACTGATTTATTAAAATCCAGCTACTTCAGAGAACCTTCAACCTTGTCCAGAATACCTAAATTATTCCGAATTAACGTTTGCTCTGTTCCTACTTTCACTTGCGTATTCTAAACCAACATTGAATTAATGTTAACTTAATTGGACACAGAAATGACACCTTACATTGTCTGCCTCCGATTCAAGTTTTATCCGAGTGATCCTATGCTGCTAAAAGAAGAAGTCACTCGCTATCAGCTAGTTTTGCAACTAAGGCGGGATATTCTTCACGGGCGGCTTTATTCTACACTGTCAGACATGTCTACATTGTCTTCTTTCATTATCCAATGTAAGTTTAAAATTATAATTTGCTATACAATGTTGTCTTTCTGAATAATTTCTATCAGTGACGGCAGTAATGTAAATTTATGAATGTATTGCTTAGGTAATGTGTACCTTTAAATAATTAGTTTAAGCTCGTTCACATGTTTTCTTTTATATGTACTTATATCAATAACTCTGTTTCTCTCCTCTACCAGTGATTTTGTGTCATAGCCTAACTAAACATAATTTACTGGTATGTGTTTATGTGTGGAAAGAAAGAAACATGTTGAAACATTTAATTAAAGTGTGTGGTAAAAGGAATGTTTCTTTCGTGCAGGGTATGATTTAAACTAAGAGTAATTTTCATTAGTAACCACACCTAATTGGTCAATCTATCCTTGTTTCAATGCATTTCTGTATTGTGTGACATTTTGTTCATTTAAATAGCCGAATTAGGAAATTACGACCAGGAAGTACATGTAGGAAACTACATTGCCGACTATGAAGTTGTTGCAAGGCAGTCTCAAGAGTTGGAGGACAAAGTTGTGGAGTTACACCAAAAGTTAAAAGGCATTACTCCTTCAGAAGCTGATATTCTCTTCCTCAAGAAATCCGCGAGTCTTGACACTTATGGCGTCGATCCACATCCTGTTAAAGTATGCTTAACTAATTCATTCAACCATTCAATATTATTTAATTTAATTTAGACAAATGTGTTATCCTCTACTCATGCCCATTAGTAATATTTTGTTTTATTTACTTTAGTGGTTACATATTATTAGTAATTTGAAATTTGAATGTGACAACTAAATTTCTTACCTATATATGCCGTTAATTCAATTATACTCTTATTCTCTAAATTACTGTATAAGTTAGGAAGAACTCACAGTTTTCACAGTAATATGAGGATTGCACTGCTACATTAAGAATGTAATAATAAATGAGTAATTAAATTAGATGTAATAGATTATTCTAAAGCTTAAAGTTTAAATATTTGAATAGGATCAGCAAGGGGAACAAGTGTATTTAGGAATAAATCACACAGGGATCAGCACATTCCAAGGCTCCCGGAAATCAACTCACTTTAAATGGTCGCAAATCACCAAGCTCAATTATGAAGCCAAAATGTTTATCATTCATCTTTCTATTGCTGAGGACTCCAGGACCAAGGTGTGTTTAAATGTCATCACGTTTAATTGGGCCAAGTTTTGGTTAAATATTTTATTTCGTTAAAATTGTATATTTTAAATATGGTCAATTATGTAGCAACTTAATTCAGGTAGTTGTGTTTGTTTAATTTGCTGTAGAAAAAGGAAACAGTTGGCTTCAAGTGCCAGACCTCAAGTTCGTGTAAATATCTGTGGCGATGTGCTGTGGAGCAGCGGCTCTTTTTCAAGTAAGTACATTGATTGTATGATAATAACTAAACAAAATGAGTGTAAATGCAAAATCACACAGCAAAGCACAGGTTGCATTATATGTTACAAATAGATATTGTGGGTGAGCATGAAATGACATGCCTATAGTTACTACCTATGTACATTATGCAATGTAAATACTTTCAAACAGTCCGTAGTCACGAAGGAGAGGTACAGGCATAAGTGAAACAACAAATACTTATACTGTAAAAGTAACTTATTACTGTCAATATTGGAGCAAGTCTTTAATTTCATGCATCGAAAGTACCTATAGAAAGTATTTATAAATTGTAGTATTTGAAGACAATCATCGACACATAGGTAGGTACACATTTTTATTCATTTAAACCTTATGCCTTTATAAGCATACTAGTCAAAATGAAATGGAAAGCTATATTAGGTAACCTATTCACCTCTGAGAAAAAATCTCATTTAATGCTTTAATTTAATTTACTCTTAGGAGGAAATAGAAATAACCTTCTCACCTATTTTGTAATAAACCTAAATACTTTGTATGGATAGGAAAAATAGTACTATAGATGCGTTTAGGCCAATTTCTTTGTATGTTCCTTTTATAATAAAGGCCATGTGTCAAGTGAATGAAAGAAGTATAATATTATAACACATCCTTTTCGGTAACAATAACAGGGAATCATTGACATGTTTTATTAATCTCAGTTCTGCGGTTGCATTGTAATTTACAATCTACTTTGCTAAATAGTCAGCACTTAGCAGTATGTACGATAATACATAGTATGTACATACATACAATAGGGTGTTTGTTTTGTTAAGTTGTATAGTACGTATAGTTATAGTTTGTTACTTATGTAAATATTAGAATACAAACAGTTTACTTTACAGACGGACTCAGAGTACATTTTGCTCTGCTCTGCTTAGCATTGCATTACTTTGTACACATATGTGTAATGTCAATCGGTAATTTTTTTTTTAAATTTAATTAAGGAGTTGCATTAGAAGCTGCAAATTGTTATTTATGGTTACTGATGGTAGTGAACTTTATTCTCGTAGGTAGAGTAGGTTTTTGGCAACGGTATTATTTCGATATCTTTGTCTTTGTATGTTAAATGAGTTTTCATGCTTGGTGGTTTAGTATATATTATAGGGTTATATGACAGCTGCCTATAATTAAATTTTGCAATAGTTGACTTCATAAATAGAGGGATGTACGGATACAATTCACAATTTGAGCATGCAGCATGAAAATGAGCTGATTGATTTGAATACTTACAATTAAATATAGTTCTATGAGTAGAGATTCAAAAATTAGTCAATCACATATGAAGCTGGGTTTGGGGTCTGTGCATACACTCGTCGTAGCTTGGTGGTGGAGGCTCTTGCTGTTCGATTTCTATTCTTTGAGCCTGACTATAGTCTGGTGGTGGTGGCTCGTCTTCATCTTCCAATTCTTCAATAATAGTATCATGCTGAAACATAGGACTGGGTGGACAGTATGAATAAATGGAGTGATTGGAATTAGGAATTCCAGAGTTTGAGGTGAATGCTATTGCTATGGGTAAATTGGCAATCATCCTCATTCCGGTGCTACAGCCGTCCTCGTAAACATATGGTTGACACAATGAGATTTCTGTAAGATTTTCATCTGGAGCTGCGGTGTAGCCCGTAGTTGTGAATATACCTTTAGAGCAACAGTGATACAATGAGTGCATGAGTTTGCGTGACATTTAGCTTTCTATATAGAAAATATTATAACATAACAGGTGCGCTTAGAAAGGGACGAGAGTGGAATGAGTTTCTAGTTTCTTACCTTCGCTAAATAGTGAGCGTTGCACTCGTCTTCTCGTCTCACCTTGTTTTCTCCTAAAACATAAGTGCTTTCTGTCTTCGTCTTTTAAATATGCCATAAATCTGAGGCAGCACACCATAACCTGAAATCAGGGTCGAAGTACACACTTGTACATAGAGGTAAATTGAAAAAATGACCCACTTTTGCGCACTGGACTCTTGGGTAATTATATTGATAAAACTCACCAATATGAAGAAAAAGGCACCGAGCGATATCGACAAACCTAATATAAGTATTTCTTCCATCCAATGCAAACAAGGTTGGCGGTAGTGCCCTTTAGAAAGCTCGTTTTCAACTAAAATTTGCAGTGTGTATGGAAAAAATTTGACGCAGTAGAAGCCATATGAAATTGGCGCTCAGAGTATTTTCCAGAGGAACAGAAGGTTTATCGATCCGGGTGGCTGCTTCACCAATGTCGACTCATGCCTCTCTCTCTGTCTTCATGTCATTCTATTCTCTGTTCTCCAGAGTGGAAAAGTCGAAATTGACGGAGGCTGTGGAAGCGAAAGAGAAAGTAGAACATGTACCCCGTGGCAAAATTGTTCTTCTAACGCAGATGCAATGCGATTGCCAAAACTTGGACCGAGTGACATAGAATATAGCCAAGATGTTTTTATTATAGTGGATAAAAGTATAGTGGATGTTTTTTGGCGAAAATAAACGACGTTTAGGCGGCTCGTAACAGTAGAACATAAACATGCTCAACCAAACAAGAGTATTTGAAAATGCAATGAAATATTGTTTTTTATTCTGTTTCTTGTAGTTGTGGTTGTGCAACGGAAGTTCCAAGCTCGGTAAGAGGGGGAGGAATTTTTGGCTCGAGATTCCGGTACTCTGGACGAGTTCAACGAGAAATATTAGAAGATCCTGGTCCTCTTCGAGCTGCTGATTCAGTCATTCAACGTACACCATTGTACAGATCTTTGCAGCGTAACAAAGCTAGAAGTTTGCCTCACAGCCCTATGCAAATTGGTAGGCATTCATATTTTATATTTATTTGTTGTTTTGACACTTGGCAGCTGGTTGACACTACCATTAGGATTATTAGTTTTTGTCGTGTTCGACAACAACTTCGAAAATAATGGTATATCTTATAGTTATGTATAATAAAGTTATTCGTATGTGTCAAAAATAATTAAAAATGTAGTACGTTTAATTCTGCATGGAACTTTGTTTGAAAGGTTTTGGTTATTTAGGCTACGGAAGTTTACCTCGGTCTAACCACTCGGCTCCACCGCATGAGAGCACGCGACTTGAAGGAGCCATGGGAACATTGGGATCGTCCACTTCCCTTCCACTCTCAACTCTGTCTTCCCCATACTGTCCGGAGCACACTTTACCACTTTTGGAAACTCTCCAGGAAGACTCTCCTCGTGTTGAAGACAAAGGTTTGAACTTGAACTTTTATCACGTCCTCATATGTACTTGTTTTTCACCCTATGTATGTAGTATCTGTATTTGTATCCTTGTTTCATGTGTGAGATTAATAGCATGGGAAGTTTGCTGTGTGTCATGCAAGTGTGTAATCAATCACTGCTACTGCCTTTTAAACTATCAATGCATTATAAACGAAACGCTGAGTTTTTGTTTGCGCTGTTTTTTATTTTGGTTTATTTGAGGTTGCCACTGTAAAGAAATTTTCAATTTCTGTTTATGTTTTAAGGACTAACATAATATATCAATTAGGTTTGTGTTGAAATTGTGTAAATAAATTGAGTTTTATTTCTATGTGGCAGCTTCAATAGTTTTTATTTTATTTTTATTTTCTTGTTTGGTCAATGTGTAGAAGAATTAGTAGATGTGGATCCTACAGGAAAAGGCGAATCGATGTTTTCGTGTAATAAATCAGAAAACAGATCAAGCCAAAGCGAGTTTGAAGCGACGGAGAGTGAAATGTTTTCTACTCGGGAAGAAACATTGGTGAGCATTAGCGAAGATGCAGAGCTCGAGGAAGAAACTGCGGATGCTGATTCTCAAGTTGAAGCTGATAAAGATTGGCTTTCTAAAGGTGACGGACAAGGTCATACACAAATTATAGGAAATGGCACTCTACCCTCTAACAATATTTATCATGAAGAAACTGATAAAGTTAACGGTATCGAGCCGAAAGAAAAACACCAGCCATTACGAAAATCAAGCTTTGAAACTAAAAACACTGGTAGGTTTAGTTTCGCACTGAAAGCAGTATTTAACGCTGCTGAAATTTTTTTACTTTGATATTCTAGTGATAATTCTTTACTATAGTTAAAAGATCTTGCTTGATTATATGTTTGCTTCTTTGCTTTTGCTGTTGGTGTTCATTTGGCGAAGGCTGCACGTCATCTTGTAATCTTGAGAGGTTGAACAACATTGCGTTGCCTTTGTTTGCATAATTAGTCTTATTTACATTCAATATTGAAGGACTCTACAGCTTTCGTATATTGTGATTGTGACTTGCAATGTGTATGTTGAAATTGTACACAGAAACTATCATTCGTCACAGTAGATAGACTTGGGTAATGTCTATACCTGGAATTATAAATTATTTACATTATTATCTGTCCTCTATTTTGATCATTTACTTCTTCTAACTTTATGTACATCCATTTGTTACATGATTTGTTGATGCTAAACTTTGTATATAACTAGTTTGGTCATTTTTTGTAGTGGGAGAATTCTAAAATTATGCAAATTGGTTTTGGAATGATGCTACTAGATTATGAAAAATATATTGAAATGATTATTTAATTTTGTTTAAATTTGCTATTAATAGCCTTCATGCCGGTTTATCACCCAATCGATGCATCTGAAGGAATGAGTCTCGTCGATGAGAAATTACTTCGGGACAGTAAAATTGACCAAGTTTCATCAATCATATCCAGAAGTCATCCAAGCAGTGCGGCTATAGCCAGGGAGAAAGCACGAAATCAAGGAATGATTGTCTCCGTGTGGAAAATATTTATTGTGTGTTTTATCTGCGTTCTAATCGCTCTACTCTGTGTAGCTATTTTGGCCATCGAGGTGGACATAGATATTTGTCAGAAAATGCGCCGTATCCCTGAAGTTGAGATTTTCCAAACAGAAGTCTATGAACCGGTGAAGTTCTTCATCCGTGACAAATTTCATAATTTTTCCACTAACTTTCCAAAATGAATATCTCATTCCAGGGAATACAGAAATTAGGGTCAGGTTGTTTCCGTCTCGTTTAAAGATATGTTTGATATTTACTGTCATTACATGTCGACTCATTAACTACATGTATTACAGATGTCTTGCTTTTAGTATTATAAATCTTTGAATTCTCAAAATATATTTTTACTTTAATTTTATTACTGCTAATTTAAAGCAGCCCCTGATCTTAATATCTTATATGTAACAAATGGTTTTGAAAATTCCAGAAAAGTATATACAATAATATACATTCCTATTTGTGTTAAATACTTGCATTTGTATTTGACCAAAATGTGTTTCAATTTACTTCCTTTTAATTTTCTAAGGGAAAATCGTAAAATATTTAAAGTTTCACATGCACGAACTCTTAGAGTACGTATATTGGAATGTGAATTAACAAGTGTAAAATATTACCTGAGTATTATATTATACAAAGGTTTATTGCACACCAACTTGTTAAACTACCTACTAAAGAACTTAGATTTAAATGATGTGATGTCAGATCATAAGAGCAGAGGTAATAGAATATGTACACTTGTAAAGTTGATCTAAACGGTTTGGGGTCTTGTAAGTCTATTGTCTATGATAGGCATTTTACAAAGATTACTGATTGGCCATCTCGAATGGATTTCGTCAACGAAAGGAAAATCTCATAATTGAATCTCCAAACATTACAATGACGAAAATTGAATTTCAATTGCCACAATTAAGTGCCTCTCTAAAAATACTTATTATTACTTAAATACAACTAATAACAATTTCTAGCTAACCGAAGCTCGGTTTGCTTATTGTCCATCAGTTTGAGCCTGTAGTGCTTTTTATTTTACAACTACATAGTTGCGTTCGCAGTTTTCCAGCTCCTTGATAACTGACATAAGTTAAAAATAAATAATTTAAACTGCCAAAAGAACGAATTGAAACTACAATTGAAAAAGCACAGTGTACAATATAGCATTACTAACAAAAATGCTACTGTACTACTAGCTAAATAATATATTACAACTTGTAACTGACCTGTGAATTGACGATGTTGTAGTGCAGTTGCACATTATAACCATATCGAACTTGTAGCAATAATAATTTTTAACTGCAGGCAATTAAAGCGTTATTGGTTTGGAAAAGGGGTAGGCGCTACATGATAAGTTATAGGTGATATGAAAGTGAATTATAAAGTATAATACACTAATAGGTTTAAGTAGGTAGGTATGTTAGAAATAATAAAATAGGCAACCCAAACGTACAGTTTCAAATTGCTTATAGAATGCATGGTATAAAGTTGAATAATCGTCATTCAAGGCCTAAAATGCCCTTTCATGCCACAATT
>JAAXYV010000023.1:0-19970 GCA_036851875.1 Novacerus sp. FZ-2019
AACTAAATCAGTTATTGAAGACTCATTATTCATTTTTTGAAGCATTTTCCGGACATCTCCAACTTGAAACATGTCGACAGAATCTTTCTTGGCAGTTTTAATAGCACCTTCAATTTGAATGCCATAATCCTCAAAAATCCACACGAGATAAACTGCTGTGACTACTATAAATGAAAATGCTACGTAGAAAGAGGAGACCAAGGGCAGAACCCCAAAAATACCCATGAGAAATAAGTACCCCCAGGTACCTAGGGGTAAGAACCAGGACTCTTCAGGAATGTGCGTTGCTAACTGAATCGTTAAAAAAATTCCAGTCGAAAGTCGGAGACACAAAGATACCCATGTAAGGATAGAAAAGAGACGTCGCGTTTTTTGAAGAGTTGTGGGTACAGTAGTGACTGGGTAAAATTCTAATTCGTTAAGAAAATAACAAATACTTTTTGCTTTTACACAGAAAAATATTCGAATGAAAGCGTTGAAAAGGATGCCAAAAATTGTGAAGCCTTGCAAAAGTATCTTTTTAAGGAATTTTTCATCTTCAAATTGTCGAGAGTGTTGGAAAACGTCAACCCACATGAACTGGGTAAAAATATTTACAACTAAAATCAAGAAAGTGGACAAGTTGCACCAAGACTTGAAAACTGGAGTTCCCCATGGCACTTGAATAAAAAGAACTCCAGTAATCCATCCGAACCAAGAAGGAACTTCGAAGCCTTCTAATACCATTATGGAACTGTTAATTCCAACGGAAATGAAAATACCTTAAATGCTATTATATTCGAAGGTTGCTAAACACGAAAAGTCATAATTGAATGAATACTCCCATCACATTAAGTGGTATTATTTCCAGAAACACGCAATCTGCAAAAATATAAGTAAAATAGGAAATAATCCTCCAGACAGTCATGCTATTGGACAAGTTGACTGATGATGGCCTCAATTAATTAATTCGTCACATAATCCCTTCCAGTTCCAAGCATGAATCCATCATGTTGGGTGACTTCTTATCTATAGTCTATTTAACATTAGTCATCTACATCATCATGATTTTCAACATTCCTAAAGTTATGGTCGGTCTTTCATTTAGGTAAACAATTTATATGACTTTGACCAACCCATAAATAATTTTTATTGTTACTTTGATGAGTATGAAATCAACATATACTGATACTCTGCAAACGTCCAGTGTGCAACTTTAAAGTTACCATTCTCAATCGACACTGGAAATTAATACTATTGTACACACGTAATTGCAAAATTTTACGACTAACCCGAAAAGCAAAGCTAACTATATAAAACATGGTAATGTCAACAAATAAATGAACTCAACTTACGTATGAAGTTTGAATTTGTAGCCCGTTCGAGAGCTTGCGGGATCATCCACCTTGTCCGTTCGTTACCACTCTATAAAATTAATCGATCCTAACCAAACTTGCTATTCATAGTTTAGACACCAGGTGGGCCATTATGCCCAAGGTCAAGACTTCATTAAACTTCATTTAAACTGGTGTTAAATAATGTTCATAACAAATGTACGTATTGAAATTACTACAACCATTTATGGACAGTAACTTGATACTGTCGGATAGCAACCAACGTGTACCAGACTGGTTTTAACCAAATTCAAAGAGTAGGCACTGACCCCCACGACAATTATAGCGTTAATGTACAAAACAGCCTACAACAATTGCTAGCAGAAAACTAAATTTCCCTAATCGTCGGACGGGCTTCAGAATTAGAACTTTTTATATATTATGAATATGATGTAGGGATGAGCACACACACCTCATGACTTATAATTGATAAGAGAAAGTATCATTAAGTAAATGGCAGTCCATATAAACTGTTTACAAGCAGAGAAGTATCTCTAATATAGTAGGATCATTAATCCCGTGATTTTACATTTACAAATATACGATTCATAATTCAGATAAAGCAGTAAAAATGTAGTTGCTTGCGCACTCTTTCAAACGGATTAGGATTTGCTAATTCCAGTGGATGAATGAGTTGTAAATCTCTAATCCATCCATAAAATATTAAATGTAGAATAAGGATAAGTATTATAGATGAGCCGACACATTCATGATAAAGGAGACGGATTGCCACAGAAAATGAACAAATAAAGATTATAAGGTAAGCAAAGCAATCTGCATACATACCTTTTGTATCTATTCATTGGAGTTTCAACGCGAGTGTAGTTGAAAGAGTATTAAGCGTTAAATCCTCTCTTTCAACACTTTTTCAAGTTCAAGTTGAACTTTACCCATATGATTTCTCCTTTTTATTCTAAAATGACTACGTTTTTGGGTCAGTCGGGTAAAAAGAGTCTCAGAGTCTCAACAAATTCTACTTTAGCTTACAGTTCTATTAATTCATTTTTAGAATTCCATTGCAACTTGCAAGGGGTATTTACAGTTCATACTCATTAACAATCTCATGCATATTACTAGCAAAATGAAGAATATGTATTGGGTTTTGTACATTACTACTCTTAGTACTTTCCTAGTTGCTGCAAATGCACAATTTACTGAGGAGGAGTTAACTGCAGATGTACTTGATCTAGGGAAAATTAGGGGGAAGAATATTACAACAGCTGTAGATAGATTACAAGTTATTCAATTTAGTGGAATCCCATATGCAAAACCTGCTCTGGATGAATTGCGATTTATGGTAAGTGTTCATTATTTATTTATTTATTACCTTAAAGGTATTCGAATACACATAAACTTTATGAGGGTTGCAATTAAGCAAAAGTATTCCCTTCAAAATTATTTTCTTCTCAATTGTTTCAGCCCACTGAATTGAAGGAAGGTCCTTTGAATGAAACTGGTGATACATTTTATGCATTAGATTACGGAATCAGTTGTCGTCAACCGAATCAACTTATTCCAATTCCTCAAGACGAAGACTGTCTGTTCCTGCACGTGTGGACCCGTCAGGTGAATACCTATAATATGCTTTAAGTAAAATAGAATAGAACATTTTATCATAGAGAAAAAATAGTGCTGTAAGAAAGCAAATATATTTCCATGTTCCTGCTTAGTAAGTACATTATTTTTAAACTGTCCAGTAGTTAATTAGTTGTAAACGTTGTAAATTAAATTTTTAACATGCATAACAGGTTTATAAAGGGGATGACAGTTTGCTGCGACCGGTAATTGTTTACGTTCATGGTGGTGCCTTCACAGTAGGATCAGGGAGTGGATTTAGTGGAAGTCGTCTTTTGAACAGAGATGTGGTTTATGTCAGCTTTAACTACAGGATGGGACTTTTTGGTACTTTCAACGTTATCACTATCATACAATTACAGACAAAATCTCTTACCTAACACCGATTGATAATGCAGATGAAATTATTACGATACTAACTTTTTCCATTGATAAATTACAGGATTCTTTTGCTTGAACAATGAAAAGGCACCTGGAAATGCTGCAATGTATGATATGGTGGTAGCTCTGAAATGGGTTCAAAAATACATCAAATACTTTGGTGGAGATCCAAATTTGGTAACCATTGCAGGCCAAAGTGCTGGAGGTGCCGCAATCACTCATTTGATGATTAGTCCTTTGTCTCAAGGATTATTTCACAGAGCCATATCGTCCAGTGGCAGTGCTCTTAATGAATGGGCGACTACTACCAATCCTCTCCCCGGGTCACTCACAGTTGCTAAATCATGTGAATGCTACGAGGGATCACCGCTTGAAGTTCCTACTGCCACCGAACTAGACAGTATTGCTGACTGTATGAAAATTGCTAATGGGACATGCTTTGTCACTGGTTTATTTAATTATCAGGTTGACTAACAAAGACCAAACGTTATTCTAACCAGTATTTTCATTTACAATTAATTAACGTTTCAATTAATTTCAGGTGGCTGAGAGGTTAGAAGGAAGACTGGGTTTCGAAGCGGTGTCCCCTGTAGTACAAAACTTTCAATTGAATAATATCCCACCATTCTTATCTGAATCTCCTGTAAAAGTTTTCAGTGAAGGAAGACAATCAAATGTACCTTTGCTTATGGGTTCAAACCGTCATGACGGTTCCTACGTCTTAGGAGTTACTTACAATAGATTTTTGAAACCAAATAATCACACAAGCGATCAAAACTTTATGAGAACCGAATTATTGCCAACTCTTCTCAGATCTCTTGGTACAATATTATGTATTTCTTTTCTATGTTATGTATCACAACTTACTATGGTTTCCAACTCGTAACTTCGAGGTGGTATATGAATGGGCTTATAGCGTTGGACCCATATAGCCAGCAGCAGCTTTACCTAGAACAAGATATAGAAAAACACTGTCCTAGCTCAATTCCTGGGACACAGGATAAGTACAGTGCTTTCTACGTCTTCTTGTAGGTACAGCTGCTGCTGGCTATATGGGTCGAAAAATATAAGCACGCTGTTATAGTATGTCGGAGTTACGGGCTGACACACAGTAAAATCATGTTGCATATAGTTACTGACTTTGAGTATAATCAATAACAGGCATACAAACAATTTATTCTTGCTGTTTAAACTTCTACAATGGTGTTAGTATATAAAGCTTTGGACCCATTTAGCCACAGCAGCTTTGCCAACAACAATACGTAGAAAGTATTCACTGCTCTTCTGTCCCACGAATTGAGGAGCAATCGATACTTTCTACCTCTTGTTGTACGCCCAACAAGATAAATGGTCTGTAGGCATATGCTTTGACTTTAATAATATGAACCAAATAGTACATGACGTAAATACAATATCATATATGATTAGGTATTGAGGATGACAGTCATGGTGTATATGAGTCGTTAGCCAGAACTTACATGGGTGATGCAAGATTTACTGGTGACTTTGATCAAATGCTTCCTGGCCTGATGGATGTACAGACGTTTCTGATATTTATTTAATTCCATTTGATTGATTGATCGTGGCACTGATAGACGTACGTAATCCTTTTTTTCTTATTATGGATATTACAGCTCTTCAGCGTGTTCTTCTTCAAAGCGGCTACTTATCAAACAGGTTTGCTTCATTCAAGGAAAAATGACACCTACTGGTACGGCTTTAATTATAAAGGGACCCAGACGCTATTTAATGTACTATTCAACTATGTTGATACCCCATACTTTAAAGGAGGTATATTGACAGTCTTATAATTACACTGAATTTATTATCTCATGCAATAGTACTCGTGACTGTTACGAGTATTATATTTACAAGTAATCCAAGTAATAATTCGTTTTTTATTACGGTATGTTGTATGAAGGAATCACACACGGGGACGATCTTATCTATCTATTTGGACTCACCTTGGCAAATTTCAATGAAGAAGAAAGGACGCTGAGTAACAGAATGTTGGATTATTATGCAAATTTCGCCGAATTCGGGTAATGCATGAAATTATAATTAAATATTTAATGATTCAAATATGTAAGCAATGAGGTTATAACAACTAGTTTTATTTATTCATTGATTAACAGTAATCCAACACCGGAGGGAAAGGTTGACCACACTATTTGGCCAGGATTAACAGATAGAGAAACACTATATTTAAGCATAGGAGCAAATTCAACTGTAGAACGATACTATCCCACCGATTGGGTAGACGCTGCTCTTGAAATATTTCCTGAGTTACAGCCCACAACACCGCAGCCTGAAACAACACAGCAGTCTGAAACAACACAGCAGCCTGAAACAACACAGCAGTCTGAAACAACACAGCAGCCTGTAACAGATACAGAGGGACCAACTCAATCGGCAGGAACTGAATTGACAACTGAGTCTTCAGGAGTTGTACTTGACCTTTCTAAATATGTGGTTTTCTTGGTAGTGATTGCAGCAAGTATACTATAAATCTTTGGGTAGTACAGAGAAATGTTTTCTGATATATGCTATCATATGGGATTGTATGAATTTCTGGCTATTTATAGTTTGATAACTGAATCTTAAGACTGTCTTCTAAAATAGTGAAAGCTCAGTGGTAATTATTGATTTGTATCTCGGTTGTCATTATCAAATAAAATATTGTAGTGTAACAATATTGGTTGATGTACTTTGCAATTTCTTATTTCATACTAAATTAAATAATTACTTTTTTTATGATCGGCATGGAAAGAAATTGTATTTTATATACGTAGCAAAAAAGTTTTTAAAGATCTGAAATATTACAGCATAATTACTTTATTTATATTTGTTGATTCAATAATCTTCATGATTGATACCTACTCTTGATGTAAGTATCATACAAGTAATTCAACATTCTCATACAATGTGATTGATGATGTAGTAAAACAGTGTCCTTTTGCAACCAGAATTGGTAGAGGAATTAGGCCAATCACAGTTATTAGACTGAGTATTCCACTCTAGACTTGGTGGACATGTACGTTCGATAGGTCTACCATGTAGACACTGGTAGTACTAAAAAAATTAAAAGGTTTATTTTTATCATGCAAACGTCCTGTTTAGATATTTTGTAAGTGTTTTGTTACTTTTCTACAGTCTGAATGAGCTGTAAATTCTCGTCCTGCACAGTCAGTACTAGAACCGGACTGATTTGGCGAACCTTCAGTTCCTGGTTCAGATGTTACATCCATCTTTTCTGTCGTTGTTGAGATTTCACCAACTGTCACGGATGATCCAGTCTGAGAAATGGATGGATTTGGAGTTGATGCTGGTGCTGGAGGTAATTCCCATTCTTTTCTGTTGTCAACCCATGGCTGTGGGTTTGGGACTATGTAGCCTTTCATTCCTGAACATTGAAATAAATAGTTCTCTTAGCGTCATATAATATTATGTCACCCTATATATTTTAAATGAAAGTTCATGCAATAGTAAGCACCATTATAAAGTTCATCAATAAGAATGTTTTTTGGACCGCAAACTCCACGGAAATCATCCATATCGATAGCCCAATTCATAACTCCGGCATAACCACTTTCACGTATCCACCAAATTTTGGTTTTCAAAGAGTCTGCATCTTCATATCCAATCCAATTGTGACCAAAGTAAGTATAGGGTACTTTTCCATGTGCATCGTACTTTATAGTCCAGTTACCAGTTTTCAAACGCAAGCAAATCTAAATTGAGTAATGTTTGTTTACACTTTTTCAAGCCTTGGGAAAGCAACAAATTAAGTAGGTTGCAAAATGTGTACTCATTTTATATATTAAATACTTCGTAGTAACTCATAAACCCACGCTCATTCGTGTACTCTCCTGGATCTCCTCCATTCTTCCATTTAATAGCATAAGCTCCGAGTTCATTGTTCTCTGGATTAATTGTATAGGTTCTACCGTAGAAAGCTGTTCCAATAACTAGTTTATCCGCTGGACAACCTCTGTCTACCCAAAGTTTTGAGCCATCATTAACGTTGAGTTCTTTGTACACAAACTCGTCATGTGGGCGACTGTATAGTGGAGTATGAGTGTCTGCACGCCCTCCCCAATTACCACGTAGGTCGTAGGCCATTATATGAACAGCGTTTAAAAGACTGTCAAATCAAGATGGAAATAAACGAAAACCTCGAATCTTTTTAAAATGGATAGCACAACGTACTTATAATTTCTACATACTTGCATAGTTCAGGGACATGGTAACCCTCATTCAGCCGAAATTTTGCAATAGGTACTGCCATAGTTATTTCCCATGCTGGGTTGACCTGATTGAAAGTCTGTCTCAATTCTCTAAGAAATTCTAAAAAGTTGTTTTTGTCCTGAGCACTGCCACCTCTGTCACTGGCCCCAGGATATTCCCAATCCAAATCAAAGCCATCAAAATTGTATTGCTTCAGCAACGCTTCAAGACAAGATATTATTGTTGCATTAAATCAACCATAATAATATTTTACTTTGTATGTATATATGTACATAAGATGTGGGTTCACCAACACACAACACTCGTTATAAAGCTTCCTCGTCGTTCTGGAACTGCAACCATTTGAGAATATTTCCTTCCCCCTTCTGCCCAACCTCCAACTGCTAAAAGGAGCTTAAGATCTGAGTTTTTCGTCTTCAATGCCGTAAAATTCAGAAAATTTCCATCAACTTGATCAAGCTGTGTAAATCCAGTTATCAGAATCGCCATTAACAGTAATTTCATTCCATCTCACGTAATAGCCAAGAAAAGAAAGTGCTAAGTTTACAAAACGTATGGAATTGGTATTTTACCTGCGGGTCTAGAACTAAGACTTCCCACTGAAATCGAATAAATAAATAAACAATGGAGTGTAGAAATTATGTAATTTATATAGGAGAAATTGTAATTGTGTGAACTAAGTATTTTATTAAAGTAAAGTACCGTGACNGAACTAAGACTTCCCACTGAAATCGAATAAATAAATAAACAATGGAGTGTAGAAATTATGTAATTTATATAGGAGAAATTGTAATTGTGTGAACTAAGTATTTTATTAAAGTAAAGTACCGTGACATTTGAGACGCCAACAAATGAATAAATCACATGGGTGCATTTACTATACGGAATATTATCTACTGTATACTTTCCTATGTCAGGTCTATTAGCTGCCCAGTTACTGTAGTAGCAAACAACTTTTGGAGCTTTACCAGCTTGACCTGGTATGACTTCATTTCCGAAGGTTAATGAAAATATTAAAAGCAATGTTCCGAGAACAAATGAAATTAGTGTTAGTAAGTACATCTTGAATAAAGATGTAATATAACCAGCCAACCCAAAATATAAAACCAGAGTGATAGTAAAGCTCAATAAAACGTAAGTAAAAGTAGTCCAGGAATAAGATCCATCAGAACAAGTTTAGGTAGTCTAGGTTCAACGATCAACCAAGGACATTGAAGTGCTTGTACTTGTTTATTCATTCAGTTGAATTGAAACACTAGATCAAATATCATGACTGGCTTATTTTATACTAAAAAAATCTACTCCTTTGAGAATCATAATCTTTATACCTTCAATTTTAATTGATCCAGCTTTGTGTCACGATTATTTTATGATCTGCGCAAGGTCAAGTAATCATTCGTGAACTCTGTATAGTCACAGTATAGTTTAATTTATTAAGTAGTAAATGATTTACAAATGCCATTTTTTGTTTGTTTTTACATTGTGCCCCTATAACTAAATTCCTTCTTGGTCAACCCACCCACGTCTGCTGCATTAATTATTATTTTAAAACCAGTTAGTTTACTACACTAAAGATGTCAAGTTTTAAATGTAATTAAAGTAAAATAATCTTCTCCCGCATTGAGTTTTGGAATTTGGCCAGTCACAAATTTTTTCTGAATTATTCCATTCTGTTCCTGGTGGACAAGAGAACTCCTGTGGTTGTCGATTGACGCACCAGTAATACTGAAACAAAAATACCAATTGTGATGTGTAGATTGTGTATAGGTATATGTCATTCAATCAAGTTTGTGTTTTGTTTTATCTACCTTGTTACAATCCGTCGGATGGGGATAGTATTCTTGTTTGGAACAGTCTGCTTGTTCAATAGGAATAGAACTTGAGGTTTCTGTTACTGCTGACTGAGACTCAGTACTTATTTGTGACTGTGAGGAGCTTACAGTTGATGAATAACTTTCCTCTGGTACTGCCTCTTCCTGTTTAGTGGTCGCTACAGTGGTAGAAGGCATCGTTGCAGACTCCGACGACGCTGATGGTGTTTGTGGTTCTGAGGTCGGGAGAACAGGTATTGGCCCTGACCCTTGATAATTAATGCAAGTACTTGGAGGAGCAGTCCTGGGACAAAGTTTCCATTGTGGAATATCAGTTGGAGGAGGAGGGACAGGGACGACATAATTTTTCATTCCTTAAAAGAAACAAAAACTGATGAATAAACCAGATAACTTTAATCAGATGTTATGTATGAAATTTAGTGTACATATAAATTCTTACCATTGAACAATACATCAATTAGTTCATCTTTTTTGTTACAGACTCCTCTAAAATCGTCCATGTCAATAGCCCAGTTCATAGCCCCTGCATACCCTTTTTCTTTAATCCAGTCCATTTTAATCTTTAGGGAATCTGCGTCTTCATACCCAATCCAGTTCTTTCCGGCATACATGTAAGGAACTTTCCCATGAGTGTCGTACTCTCTTGTCCAATCACCGGTTTTCAGTCTCAGACAAATCTAAACCAGGAATACCATATGCTTGTAGATCGATCTAATACGTTCGATTTAATACATACATATTACAATAGTAGATTGTTCATGAATCAGGAAACTGACCTCGTAGTAGCTCATAAAACCTCTTGCCATTGTGTATTCACCTGGATCCCCTCCGTTCTTCTGCTTGTCAATGTAGTCACCCAAGTTATGACGTTCTGGTTCAGTAAGAGCATAGGTTCGTCCATAAAATGCTGTTCCCACAACTAATTTGTCTCGACTGCAACCTTCTTCAAGCCACAATTCTGCACCATCATTAACATTAAGTTTCTCGTAAGCATACTGATCGTGCGGACGTCTATAAAGAGGTGTGTGGGTGTCTGCAAATCCTACCCAGTTTCCTCGGAGGTCGTACGCCATCAAATGAATTGCGTTCATTATTCTATAAAAGATATTATTAAGATTTGGATATTATAATTTTCGTAATTCAAAGATATGAATTGACTTTTAATTACTTAATACTTCTTACCGGCATAATTCTGGAACGCAGTATCCCTCCTGGAGACGAAACTTTGCAATTGGGACTGCCATAGTGATCTCCCATTTCGGGTTATGTAGATCAAATGCGTACCTCAACTCCCGTACGAACTCCATAAACTTTAATCTGTCTCCGTATGAACCACCCCTATCTGCTGCTCCTGGGTATTCCCAATCCAGGTCAAATCCATCAAAGTTGTATTTCCGAAGAAATCCTTTACAATGAGAAAATATTATAAACTTTATTGTAAAATAGATTGATGTTGAAAATAATGAATAAATCTTGCTAATCTCTCTTCTTACCGACAACACTGTTGATAAAACTGCACCTTCTTTCTGGAATAGAGACCATCTGTGAATATTTTTTTCCTCCTTCGCCCCATCCTCCTACAGCTACTGTGAGTATAAGGTTAGGATTTTTCTCCCGGAGAGCAACAAATTTCTTAAAGTTGCCTTGGTCTACATCTAACTGCAAATCAATTTTATTAATGCTTAACTTATTTAATGATAGGATTAATTTCAAATTCCATGTGAAAAGCCGGTTTATCTAATAATATTATTTATATAATAAAAATTAATACCTCTGGATCCAAAATCAAGATTTCCCAAGTCACATTTGAAACTCCAATAAAAGAATAAATCAAATGTGTACACTTGGAGTAGGCTATGTCATCAACGGTATATTTGCCTATATCAGGACGGTAACTTGCCCAATTGCTATAATAGCAAACAACTCTGGCGGGCTGCCCGGCTTGTCCTGGTGTCATAACATCTTGATCTTGAGCAAGGGAAACCGTGAGGAATGATAAGAAAAAAATTGATAAAATTCCAAACAAGAACATCATGTAAAATAAATGCTAACTACTTAAACTGGAGTATTAGACTGGATAGATGATTATTGAATGAGAAGGAACACTCCTCTCCTCTCGAAAACTGAATCAAGACTGAAGATCCAGATCCATAAGTGAAGTTCAATGTTCAGTCAAGGCCAGAGAGATCTTGATTTTCTACAAGGTGGAGAAGACCCTTAATGAATTTATAATGAGACATCATACAATTTATCGGTTGTTTTCTCTATCTATTGTAAAACACTGTAATACAGGTACATGCCTGCCTACCCCATTATTTAAATTTTTACTCTACTCCTCTCTCAGTATTGTGTCCGTAGGGTTCCAAATACAGATATGTTTATGATATGATCTTCTTTCTGTCTTATGTCTGATATACCTCTTTCATCTATGCATTGTTTTAAACTTCTTTTATCTATATCTCATTTTAAACGTCTTTCATCTGTATCTCGTTTTAAAATTCTCTATGTTGTTGGTACTGATAATTGAATTTTTCAAAGCATGAAAGAAAATGCTACATTTTTCTTAAATAGGAATTTATAATGAAATGCACTCTTCAGATGTTCACTTGTCATTCTTGTCTTTGGCATTCATACATGATGTGCATAAAAATACAAGGTGACATTGGGTGTGGTGGCAGAAGTTCAATTCAAGTTTAACCCAACTGTAGATGAGCCTCTGAGTGTATGAATGAATCATGCTATTTGTTTTAATACCCGCACAAATTATTCAACAGGTCAAATTCATTTGATGGTTTAATAACATGTTTGTTACACGCTTCGATTCGCTTTGCAAGTACTAAGTACACATACCACCTCCAACGAAGGCTAGGATCAAGACAAAGTAAAAAAAAACTGGATGAATATGTATCCATGCCCTTTACTATACTTTTCGCTCTGATACATTTGTTGGTTTGGATGAGTGTAGTTGTGCATAACCAACAAACGAATATATATCATTCATTATCTTACCACAAGTTTCGATATGCTGCTAGTATACAAATACAAGTAACAGAATATATGATTTGTATTTATTTGCACAAATAAAAACTATCATGTGTCATGAGAATTTAGTGATTGTAAACTTTAGAGTTTAAGAATATGTAAAGATTTATTGAATGTGAATTGTAGTGAGGAAAACTAGTTGATACATCTATGGCATACAATATTACCCTGATAAGTTCGAAAGGAAAGGAAAAAATACAGCTTTACCTAACGGTAAGTTGAACTTAAATACTAACTGGCCAAAAGCAGAATAGGTAATAACAAGTATAGGTACAAAAAGTGTAACGGTAAATACACAGATACTTAAGGTCGAAGAACAAAAGTACCTATGAAGGTAACTGGACAAATTTTACTGCTCAAAAATCCGTTATGCTATTTATACCATTGACCGAGATTTTATGAGATTTTCTCTCACATTGTGTCTAATTCTATTCTATTTAGTTTCATGTGGTTTGTTAATTTAAAATGTCAATATTTTAAGGTACATATACAGTTAAGTTAATTTGTTTAATTTATTTTGCTGATACAAAATTACGTATACAAAAATAATTTATTTTGGAAAACTTATTTTTCCCATCGAGATATTAGGTACACCTTGTCGACTACCGAAGTCTGTTCGCCCTCCAAATATTGCTTCGTTAGCTAATGTTGCGAACAACACAGCTTCTTTTGCATCTCCTGGAATACCAAGAGTATCAGTTTCAAAAAAGGAAACTCCAGGTAATAACTCAGTTAAATGGGTCACAATTGCAGGGTTTTGATTTCCTCCACCACTAGAATAAATACTGAATACCTCACCTACCGAAAAACATTTTCTGATAGCGTCCGCAATAGTTTCAGACGTGAATCTTGTTAATGTAGCCATTACATCTTCCGGAGAAATATCTAACGTATCAGACTGAACTTGAGCATTTTCTAAATATTCTAAGTTGAACATTTCTGGCCCTGTTGTTTTCGGAAAAGCTTTTCCGAAAAAATCATGAGTTTTCAATTTGACCAGCAACTCGATGTTAATCTTGCCCCCAGTAGCAAACTTCCCATCCTCGTCAAATTCCTTATTGAAAAGTTTTCTTGCACACGCGTCAAGTAAGGTATTGCCTGGTCCAGTGTCGGTTGAGAAGACTTCGGCAGCATTAAGAGTTCCCGGTAAATATGTAAAGTTTGCAATACCCCCAATATTAAGCATAATACGATTTTCTCCTTTACATGAAAATATCAAGTAATCACCATATACAGCTAAAGGAGCACCTTCACCGCCAGCCGCTATATGCTTCTGTCGAAAATCAGAGAGTACAATTATGCCTGTGGCCACAGACACATGATCACCATCTCCAATTTGAAGTGTCGCATTTGCAAACTTGTCTAAACCATGAAATGATTTTGGGGCGTGAAAAACTGTTTGCCCATGACTTGCAATAATATCCACTTCTAAGCTTGAAACTTTCCATTTATCTAAGCACTCAATAACTATTCGTCCATGTAGGTTACCAATCCATGGGTTTAATACACAGAGTTGTTGAAAATCTATTTCTTTCTTGGCAAAAACTTTCCGTATTTCATATTTAGTTTCTTCAGAAAAATTCACTGTTTCATAATTCAGAAGTTTTACAACTGTTTCACCTCCACTGCCTTTGAAACTACACAGTGCTACATCCAATCCGTCCAAAGAAGTTCCTGACATCAATCCAATTATTTTCCTCTCCTGTTTTGTAGCAATTTTAAAAAGGCATTGTAAATTTTGGTTCATTTCAGCTTTCAGTTAAATAAATACTTTAATAATTCTTGTCTGCACTGAAGTTGGAGGCGCACACGTTAGTAAACACAATTGACAATTACAAGAAACGGAGAGATTGTGTAGGTACCAATGTGAGAGACTTGTTTATTTGTTCCGCATTGTAGCAATGTTTATTTTTAAGCTGCAATGTTACAGTCAAAATATTATGCAATACTTTTGTTCATATTTCAGTATACTAATATCAAATAAATATGGTTGTATTGGGGGTAAATACACATAACCAGATGGTATATACACTTGGTTAATACATACACTATCCTGTGTCTTTAATCTTTCGTCGGTATTACTATGAACTACATTTAGTAATCTATGTTTAAAATAAAATCATGCATAAAAGGGCTTCCAAAGTTTTGAAGAACATTTTATCTTTCACACAAGTTTTATCGTTGATACAACATGATTACAACATTTATTATTTAATAATTACAGATATTTTACCCACCCTCGTTTTTTTTCACGCACCCTGATATCAAGACCTAATCCATATACTCTCATTTCAAAATGTATTATTAATTGGAGAAGGTGTAGTTGTAGAAGATGAATAGTTCTGCTGCCATTCTGTTTGTTCCTTCTTTTTCAAGCCGATATGAATTTGAACAAGTATAATTACATATGTCACCATAGTTGTAGTAATCTGATTAAAAAATATACATGGACTTGAACATGATTATAGGATGTAGTTGAACTATTTACATGCTGATAGACTTACGGACAGTATAAGAGCCCGTGAAATGGTGAATAGGCTACTTGCACTAAGATGCCACTTCCAAACGCTCATCACGCTGAGAATATCACTGAGGTGAGACTTTGTGAGAGTATTTGGCATTAATACTACAAAGCAGGTTAGAGCATCCACTCTAGAAGTAATCTGTGTAAAGAAATGCAAATCATTTATTCTATTCTAATAATGGTTGGGTGAATAGCATTTTACTACCAAATTGTTGACTCTTTCTCCCAATTGTAGAATTGATAATTGTAGTAAATGAATTATAACAGTGATCCAGTCAGAAATCAACACTAGATCTTTAGATCCTTTATCGTGGTATAAGAAGATTGAATTGATACCGTTGATCAGTTTAATAACGGTCATCACTATCATCCAAAGAAGAATTGGACCCATGATTTCATCAAATAACGTGAAAACTCCTCTCAAGTCATCATATTTTGATAATATCTGAATTCGGATGTCTCTTTTCTTTATAATTCCCGTTACATTTGTTCCTTTTACTGTCAGTATTGAGGGGTTATCTAATTTTGACGATATTAAGTATTCTTCCATTCCAAAATTTTCAAGTGATGAACAAAAATCTTCAAATAATAAAATGAGTTTCCTAATTAAGACCACAGTAAAAATGAAAGCAACACAAAAGGATGCAGTGACAGGGATGAATCCAGCTAGAATTAAGACAAACAAGTAGCCCCATTTCCCTAGAAAGGAAAATATAGATACATTCGAATAGCTCTGGATGATTATAGTCGATTGTACACCGACGAATATTGTACATCCCAGATACAAGATGCAGAATAAAATGTTAAAGTTCCTAATAGTGTTCTTGAAAGTTTGGGGTTCTGAAGAGAAAATATTCGATTCCAATTTGTTCATTAAGATACAGACCTTCTTAGCTTTCACAGCAAACCATAAACGAATGAGCAAATTGTGAAGCAGGGTCAATGCCGCCATACTTTGTTCAAGTGCGACATCTACGAAAGTTGTACCGTCAGTTTTTAGCACATTTACATAAACATCTAAGAACACGAGAAGACACAAAGTGTTGATAGAAAGTGCGTACATAGAGTGAAAACTGAGGTAGGATATCTTTAATTTTCCACACTTTTTGGGAAGTCTTATCAACAAAACTGCAGTGAAAGTGGCAATAAAAGCTGTAATTTTATACTCTTCTTGAATAAGCATGATGAAAATTTGAATTCTAATAATGCAGAAATAGTTGGTTGGTCTATAGAGTACGTTAAGATGGGCGCCTCAAATTATACAAGGACTACTGAATTAACCGCTGCTGTATTTGACTGTGAACTCGAGTCGACTGACCAGACCAAACCTAAAAGGAGATTATGCCAAGCTACATATACACCACAAGATTAATGACTATCGATTCATCTTAGTTTCATAACATGTTACTACCAGTATACAAAAATTACGGGTTAATTTTTCTGTCTCCAATGTAAAGCTGACTATATGCTCTATATATAAGTGGGTGTTAGTTTATTACCATACCCACTTCCGCACATTGGACAAAGTGGAATAATAAATCAAGTTCTACCGAAGTCATAAATTTATTTACTTAAGTAATCATGTACATTAATATATTTCACAATTAAAGTGGTTCCTTAAACTGTCACACTGTCACCTGTGCTTCGAAAACCATATAAATATAATACCTACCTAGAATATATCTTTTCTAGATTTACGTGATACCTTCAAATGAATTCATGTCACGAGATAAGCTTTGAAACGAAATGATATTATTATTTACTATACGCTTCAAAAAAGACCAAATTAATGATCCACTAAGTGCTACTCTACTAAATAATCCTAGTTACAGTCAAAATAATGCTTCAACTTTCAAGCTGATTGGAATCATAGAAACAAATGAGACATAATATATGAAGCAATGAGTAATTTTATACTTTTATCCATGTGTTTAAAATGCGTGAACAGAAGATTATAATAACAAAAGATCAAAAAGAGTTAAGTGACGCTGGTTTTTCTAATTTTGTATAATTCTATCGCTCCAATACAATCATATTGTATTAGTATGAATCTACAAGCGAATAGGTATGCGTAAAACTACAGTACCTATATATATATGAAGTAGCATAATATGCCTAAATCAGTGCAGATTGAAGATATTAAAACACTTAAATGGATGAATATTTAAGATTCAAGCGAATAAAAAATATAAGTACTATTAATAACAGAAGTTTCAGCAAAAAATCTGACGGGCATGCACTTTCTCACGAGTCAGTTGTTGGTCTTTAATGTCTAAGACCCTGTGGAACAAGTGTCATGTTCTTCCCAGTGGGATCTACCAGGGCAATTTGTAACTGAACTAATATAACCACATAAGACATCATGGTTGCCATAATCTGTAAATCGAAATAAGAAATATTATTTGTTTTTGTTCTTAAATGAGCTGAAAAAGTTGAGATAATTTCATAAATCGATTACCCCAGCCACTAAAGAACGATCGACGTTAAAAAATCCAGCTGCACTTAGCTTCCAGTCCCAGTCCACAATCAAAGAGACAACATTTCCTATGTGAGATTTTGATTGCGTATTAGAGGTCATTATGAATATTCGATGCAATCTTTCTTTCCTCAAACTCATCTGAAAATTATACAAATATTTTTCCGTACAAATATATTATGAATATATTAAAATGTAAACACAGTTTAATAAACAAAATGTGCTTACCTGGCGGCAGACATCTTGGCCCAGTTCAACTATAGAAAGAATTAGCAAGTCTCTAAGTACACTGAAATAGTCAAGAATCAAGGCGAGTCCATGATGTCTTGTGATTAGAATACCATATAATCCGGTCACCAGCATAAACACAGAACTCATGATCAATCCCAGAATCATCGGTCCCATTATTTTGTCATAAAGTTGAAATATATCCTTGACATCGTCATATTTTTTCACCAGTTCATCAAACAGGGATACTTTGAATTTAATTTTTGTTTTGTAATTGTATTTGATGTTTAGCTCATCCACTTCTTCTTCTGAAATTTTTAGAGCACGTTCAGCTAGTACGCAAAGATCTTCAAATATCCACAGGAGGTTGTATGCAGTGATAATGCTCAGAACAAAGGCCATAACAGGTGGTGTCACCAGAGGATAGTAACTAAATAAAACTGAAAAAATCCCATATCCAACACTGCCCAAAGATGAAAACCATGAATATTTTGGAATCGTCGTCGACCACTGAATTCCTATAAGAACACTGAATATAACTGTTACTGCATACGTCGATAGGATCAAAACTGCAATGAATATTTTAGATTCATGCCACTGTATCTGATGGGAAATAAACGGGTAGACCTCAAGTCTATACAGTAAGCAGGCCAATCGCTTTGCATGGTACAAGAAACATATTCGAATGAAATAGCTGATAACAATCGCCGTCACCAAAATCACAGTCAGCATTGTTCGCTGCAAGACGTCTGAATCATACGCCACATTAATAACATTACGGCTGTTTATAAATATGTCAATTTGTGCAAATATGAAAAATGCATTGAATATCAGCGAGTAGAAAGGGTAGACGGAAAACCAGGTTATGAACTTTGGATATCCCCATGGCTTGGTAAGGAAGAAATACCCATTCAACCAACTAACCCAGGTAAACACTATCAAACCTTTTAATGTCATTTTGCTACTGAGACAAAAGATTATTACATATGCTTGAAAACAGCCTGAAGTTAAGTAACTGAAATACTCCTTATGTCACCAGCAGTCACTAGAAATATAATGTTGTCTAATACCAGCAGATATAAAATTGAAAACAATGTAGATACACATAGATATACCACTATCCCAGCGTCGTATGTAACCAACGTCCGTCTTTGCAATGTGTTCCTACTTATTGGTATATACAGCAAACTGCCCAGTTCGTTCTAACCAGGCATTTTTCACATATAATTTCTAATACCTAAAGGTATTAGAAATTATATGTACCTACCTATATCCACTGACTGGTTGTGAGAAATCTGTTCCCTCCAAGTTCTATATTAAACACGGTCTAGCCCCATAAAAAGAAAGACAATGTTTCGGTTGAAAACTTACAAGTTGTAATGGTAAGGTAAATACGACTTCTGTTATTTTGTCTATAGAAATACGGTTACTTCAAACGAAACGGAAGAGCAGGAGGAGTTCGACAGAAAACGGGAGGAACCCAGTTACTAAAGAAGACACTTAAAAGACAACTCTCAAATTAATCCATTTATTACAGTGTGATTATCAATAAATCGTGCTTGGGACGACAGTCTCACAAATTATATTCCACCTTGTCTGTCACCTTTACATAAACCTGGCTAGTTACAACGATTTGGCTAAAGCAGCTAACATCATTTGATCAAAATACGTGAATCAGACTAGCTTTAAAATATGCATGAAAATTACATATCGATATTTCGTAAATAAAGAATCTTGCCAATTAAGCTCTGTTAGTTATATACCTTCTGAACTAAAATACTCATGAAATATTATACACTATAGGTGCTTATTTATCTGAGGTATGAAATACAATAAGGTCTGAAAAAGAACAGTGACTCTACAGGAATTATATTTCTTGTAGAGGTCATTTCAACGCATGAAGTCATTCAAGTTAACACTGGTTGGGAAAAAATTAATTTTTATTATGACTAACAGCTATAAGTACATTTTTTACAAGGTACTACATTTTTTAAACTTGTAATGAACAACTGCAGTCATGCAAATAACTGATTGCACATAAATTAATGATGTTTAAATATATATCAAGGTATTAGTGTAATCACAAATGTTTATAAAAAATTATTTGTTTTGAATAATTTTTTTCTCAGCATATGAACATTTTAATTAATAATAAATGCATTGTCGTGAAAATACAATTATGATCTTGGAATTTTCTGTGATACAATAATGTTTATTTAAACAACAAGAACGTGATGTAGTAACAAGGTGTAAACTAACTCGTTGATTTCAAAATTATCGTTATAACTTAT
>JAAXYV010000024.1:0-19919 GCA_036851875.1 Novacerus sp. FZ-2019
AACAATACAATGTCCACATGCATTCATTCCTTCATATACATACATTAACCCTGCAACATCCATAACCAAGTCCTACCATTATTCACCCTACTGTGAGAAAAATAGGAGTCCAGGCGTAATTCAATTTCCAACAGACTCAAATACTAAGCCAGTCTAACTATTGATTCACTTACTCCATACAGCTGGTTGACGAAGCCATGCGAATAGAAATGCAAAGAATTTTGAAAATGCCGACAACTTCATCTACGTCTGAAGTCCTCTCTACAAAAAAAAACCTATAGGTACAACAAGAAAAGAGGAAGGAAAGGAGTAGTGTCTGGAGACTAAAGTCTTAACATCTCTTCAGTAAAGTACAAGACAAGACACCACCCATACGAACGTACGTAGGTAAGTAGGTACTGTAGTTGTGTCACCCACCTTGATAAATAGGACAAGTAATAATACACCTACCTATATAGTTATATAGAACGAAAAAGCCAAAGCCACTATGATAGGCTTCTTTATTCACGCTCTTGCTTACCATTACTCAGTAGTCTCATTGAGTAGGGCTTAAATGTAAATCACATAGAAAGTCAGGTCGGCTTTATAGACATAATACTTAACCGAAGGCAGGCCCGTAATAACCTACGCTAGTCATTTACATTATGAATACTGGATCACATCCTCGTTCTATTTCTTATCATAATATCACATTACAACAACTACGGTGGCTCATATTATTCCTATCTTAGCGCTGTTACTCGATCCAACACATTACCGCAACCGCATCATCACAGTCTGACTGAATGTTTTGAATCCAGAAGAGAAGTGCAATTTAGTAAGAGTGAGATGAAGATGAGACGAGGATGACGACGTAGGGTTTTATCTTACCACATTATGCTCCATTATTAGTACCTATAGATACGCTCCATACAGACTAGGACCTAGTCACTAGGTAGGTACCGCACAGACAAAATAAAGAAGAGATACACAGTTTAGAACTTACCTAGAGTCGTTTGCAAAATATCTTACCTAATAGTTTTCACTTCATCTTCGACGCCTCCGGTCTCCATCCGCTCTGATGTGTCTCCACTCTAACAATAGAGAAAAAAAAATTCTATATACACCACCATCAAGCACAAATGCACAAAGACGAGAGCATAATATTCATAAGACATTTATAAGCTTCTTTCCATCATGAGTAAATGAAGAAAGTCTCACAAGGGCCTATTCAATATCAATTTCCCCGTATCGTATCTCTACTTTTGTATAACTATACTACAACCGAAACAAAGTGCCAGATAATCACTATACTTATATTATACTTATACTACATCTATGCACTTGTAATATATAATGCATATATACCAAACCAGAAAGCCCTCACTCACAACAGTGAACAAAATGTGAAACATTTTAATCCAGAATATGATAGGTATTAAATTTTCCGTCCTTCTGACAACCCCATATTATATTGTCGAGATATATGTATATATATATATACAGGTCGCAAAAATTGTTCTGCCCCAAGCTTGTTTCTTTTATGGATGGGGCAAAGAAAACTTCTTTCCATCTTTAACACAAACTCAACTTCATTACGTATAATGCAATGAAATGCAGTTCTACTTTTCTATGTATACTTCTATACATGAAAGCAGAAGAAATACGATAAAGGTTTGTATGTAGTTTCTGCTAATGTTATTCTCTGTCGGTGTCGGTGCTACATCAACTAATGGCACAGTAGTTCTTTTAAAAGTAATTTGCTTCGTATTTGATTTGATACTACTCCTGCTTCTTTGAAATGACAGAAAAATTCCATTACACACAGTCTATAACTCTTGAATTCCATTCCTGCAATACAATGTTATCTTCTTCACTGTATAGGTATATATAGATATATATGTCTCGGGTTGTACAAAGACCATTTCATACAATTTCTTCCACTCTTTCACATTATAACCAATGCAAACGGTGGATTGTTTGTAGTTGGTACTGTACGTACTCTAGAACAGAGAAAAGAAGAAACGGCAGAAACAACGCATCTGTTTTTGGGCAATATTAACACGGAAAAAGAATTAGAGAGCAGGTGGGTAATCCACACACCAGCTGCAAATTCATTACAACTCAAGATGTGATCTGAGCGATTGCACTTTTAGACTACAGACGCTAGAGCTGCTGTCGGTTACAAAAGTGTCACATGTACTAGCCCTCAATCAGAGGAACAGTGACAAGAATTATAATTTCAATATCCAGCTCCAGAAGGAGTACAGTACTACCTACTTGCCAAATCGCACTACTCTCTATCCAAATCGTTGTACAAACAGGAAAGTCCGCATTTTCTCTAAGTCCGTTGAGACTGAGACTGGCTTAGTTTATAGTAAAGTAGAGTAAAGTAAAGTAAAGCAAGATTCCGGCTGTGTTCCAAAAAAGACAGATTGCATATTGCATTTAACGAAGTCTATGTAAAAGGAGCAGTGGACGATACTCTCAACTCCAGCCAAATCCTGCCCAATGGCTAAGCTTCTACGAATACATAATACAGTGGCACTCAACTCAACCAAGTTTTAGTACTTTAAGCCAAGTACACTCCGATTTCGGATCTCACTTCGCTTTGTTCCTATTACCCATGCAACCTCTACTCTTGCGAAGTAAATATTGATGATCGCTTTTATTAACTTTCAATCAAATAATTCAACCTCAAAAATACGAACGTGCTAACATAAATAGTTGCCTGAAGCTTTTCAATTGGAAAATTCACTTCAAAGTGTACTAGGAATGTTCATTTCAATACAGCACGTGAAAAAAATGAAGAGGAAATGTCCGCATGGGTAAAGACTTGGGTATGCATGCACAGCGTGACACATTTATGTGTTCATTACTACAGTAATCTTCCATTATTATCAAATAAACACCGACACCGACCGACTATTTTCAGAAGTCTTACTGACAGCAGCTATTAGTCAAATCGAACATTACAGATTTCATAGTTATCCAATTTTGAATTTGCTCTAATTTAAGTATGCTGTCCTCCTACTGGAGCTGACCCAATTTTGGGACAGCAACTCCCCTTTTTGATTGGAGGATTCTCCCACTGTGGTGTAAACAGTGTTCTGGAGGTGTGACAGAGGTACTGAAGGCCCTGATGATTGTGCTTTCTTGTAATAGAACCCTATATACAGCCCCGAGACTTTTATAAAACTTCAAAATTTTAAAAAACAAATTCGAAATTTTGAAGAAAAAATGATCGAGTGTAGAGTTATTCGACTCGTATCATCCAATTGTTTTATAAGACAGCTAAAAGTTTCAAATTCGAAAATTTCAAAAGTTGTTTTATAAATGTTGAAATTTTGTTTATTATTGCTCTGGGGTATTCATTCATTCGAAAGGGGAGAAGTCTTGCCCCCAAAATTGGGTCGGCGACATTACTAGATTAGAACAACATACTTAAATTACAGCAAATTCGGTGACTGAGAAACCTAAACTGTCCGATTTGACTAAAACCTAGAAAAAGATTAATCTCCGATTCTTTTCCAACACGACGCAATGACTTGTTTATACCGTCTATTTTCTAACACAACACTCCTCATTTGAGGTGTATGTAGATTTCTCACCAAGCACTACGATTGAAATTATTTGCGCCGTTAACCATATATCAATCCCGAAGTCTCAGACGGAGAACATCTCCAGCACATTTTTTAGTCACTTTGAGTGTGTATAGTCAGTCAGAAATTATCAGCTTTTAGGGAAAAAATAGCCAAGAAAACGTAGCTAAATTTTGCTTTTTTGTTTTAACTACAACAATTTTCCCATTGACGCAATTCTAATTAGAAAGAGTAAGTCGGATTCTACATTATATCGATGAAAAACCAAATTCATCGTTAGGGTCTATCTTTTATTGTATGTCTTATTACTTCACCCAATTCTAAAAAGCTAAATTTAACTATTTTCCCGCTAACTTTAGCTATTTTTCCGGTAAATTTATCCGATAATTCCTGACTGACAATGATTTTCTAACTGATTGTGCCAATAAAACTTCAGAAAACGGGTCTTCATCTGAGGTAAACTTCATTCAAGTGGGTGTTCATTTGTTAAAATGGCAGAGAGCTGTAATGCGAGGATATAAATGTGTCACCCTATAGTATCTAGTCTTCTAAAAAGCACCTTCCCGAATTGTAGGTAATGCCTTCCATGCCTGTTACCACCGATAAAGTTTCTGTCATTTCTCATTTACATTTCTGAAAAGGTGAACGTTCAAAATCGGAATGGAAAGAGGGGAAGGAATAAACACAAATCCTATATTATGTATCCTGGTTGACAGTTTCAGCTCTTTTGAGATATTTGCACTTACCCATTTGAAAGAGCTGGCATCGCTCCCAGTTCCAGTGGTCGTTTCATCAATTTCATCTTCATCAACATCCGAATCGCCACCGCCGCCGCCAACATCATTTTTATCAGAAAGGAAACCGATGCTATTAAGATGTGCTGCAGTTGTATCGAGTTCTTCAACCAAATTCAAATTTGTGGTAATATGATTTCCTTTCGATGCATTCAAACTATGGCCCGTAATCAAAAGCTTCAAACCAGCCGAAGAGAAGATACTGCCGGGTGTCGACCCTCCAATCGCTGCTCCCCCTGAGTTACTGACTCCACCAGAACTTTCTGGATGTTTTAGGATACTATTCGTAGTGCTTACTCCTGTATTTCCTACAGTGCCGACTCGAGCTTTCTTTCCTGTACCAGCAGTCTTAGTACTACCACTACCTCCTCGGTTCTCTAAAAAAATAAGATAGAGCAAAGAAACGAAAATAAAGTGAGCCCATCCATCACCCAACAACTTTCTATTTTCTCCCCGAATTGATTCAGTCAAAAGGATGTAAATACTTTATATATTCATGTGTATACAATACATATACATTCATAAATATCTCAGCTGTAAATACAAGGCAATTTGCAATAATATAATACCCCACAATCTAGTCCATAACAACAATGAATGAATAAGGATACATTCCAAGCATTTTTTGCTATATTCCATTTATACTCCATCAGCTTCGCAAAAACAAAATCCTTACAACTCAGCTAAATACAAACACTATAAACTGTCAAAACATGTTTTCATGAACTTTGTGAGACCACATGTATAAAGCAGTTAATTTATTGCTTCACCAAGTGTTAACCCTATCATTACAATAAATTAAAATAAAGAAATAACAATAATTCATCACTCCATAGTTCAATTTACAGTTCTTTAACAAACACTATATCAATTAAGAATCACTTGTATCCTACATTAAAATTGACCACTGCCACTAAACTAAATAAATATAGTCTTTAAAAACAAATTTTGCCGACATGAAAATCGTATTTGTACTAGATGAAGAAAGTCAATTCTGAAGTATCAACTGGAACTGAATGCGCTTTAGAGTAACATATCGATGTTGAAGGACCTAAACGTCGTATCTGAATTTTTTCCTAATTCCATAATATTGTATAACAAAAAGCTCTTTCTTATTATAATGTTGTATCTGCAGTTTTGGGCAAAATAAGGTTTTGGTACCAAAACATGCAAAATTAAATTACGCACCTGATGGTGAAAACAGTTTCTCACTAGCAAATAAGAGCTTTAAGTTATAAATAAAAAAATTTTGACGTATATGGTTCTTTCTACCTTCTCCTAGCTGGCATGCTTTTTTCTCTCTCCTGAAAACTTGACGTTTTGCAGATACATTATAGAAATAGCACTTTTTGTTATACAACATTATGAAATTAGGAAAAATACAGTTACGACGTTTAGGCTCTTCAAAGTCGATATTATGAATTATATTACTTCAATTTCTATATCAATTTCTAATGTCTATAGGCTACCTAATCATTTTCAAACTTCTCACTCAATACGAATGTTTCCTCTGAAGATGTTATCATGCTCTAAGCCAATAATCTTTAATAAATAAAATGAAATAAAAATAACTGGGGCGATAATATTTCGTAGCATTCAACTTACTACTGGAAGATGTTGTTTGACCCTGGCCCTCCTGGGGTGGAAACAATTCCACAAACTCTTGCTGCAGATGATTTATCCTAGTTTCCAAATGACTTCCCAGGTCTCGTCGGGCCAATCGGATAAGCGTACTCAACGCTTTCTGAATCCATAAAATATCCGGTCTCCTCACTCTGCAACACATAATATAGGAAACATACATAAAAGAAAATATATAAACTCCCACTACAAGCCAATATCAATTGAAGATCATATTCTATACATCGTATGAAACAAAAAAAAATAAATACTAAACAAATGTATAAGAAAGTTGCAAAGAGAACCACAATGGATTAGATGCTTTACAAATAATTACATTAGAACTCAGTGGTCAAGTCAGAAAGCCTTAAATCAAACATGACTCAAAGCATCCATATAAAATAATAGAAAGAAAGTTGAGTCTTTTCATTCCTTTTACGTGATCACAATGACACAAGAAGTTGGCAACAGCTCAACCATCTAAGCCTTTCTTTCCGATTTAGATTTATTTCGTAACACTATACTTTCAGCAAGTCATGCTAAGCTCAAACAAAAGTTGTTTTCCAGGAAGAACCTCATTCAACCAAGATACACTTTTCAATATAAATCTCCACATACACTCAATATCAATAGTATAGTAGTTCGAATCAGAGGATATGGTATTCACGTAGAGCATGATACGTAAAGAACTTATTTACAAACTTCCTTTCATCTTCTCTATGGATAAAGCATGTCTATTCCTAAATAAGCTACGTATGTGCTAAATTGATAGACTTCTTACCTCTTTATGGAAACACCAGGCTCCAGGACAAATCCCAGCTGAAACTGGTCCTGCAAAATACAACAGATTAATCAGTAACCAAAAACTGCATGGCACTATTTTCAAGTTTATTTCCTAAACTGAAAGCAAGTTCGTGGAATGTGGAATCAGAACAGCCCAAGGCGGTAAAAGAAGACAAAAGAAAAAAAAATCTAAAGAAGAAAAGGACATTTCTTTTTTACTTCATGGTTTTAGCCCATCGCCCTTTACATGACACGTCTAGCCCAAGCTGTAAATTTTAGAAACCATTGCATGCAGTTCAATGGGATCTAATGTAATGCAAAACAAGGCAAAGTAACAAAAACGTGAACGAAACTCAATCTAAATGCCTTGGAAAAAGGTAGTGAAAACTTATTTTCTTTCCACAGTTTTCACCCAGCTCACTTAGTTTCAGTTCCATCCGGATTTTACTACATTTTACTACATACCCAGCAAAGAGCAGTGTGCAGGTCTAGGATGTTAAACGTACTTCATTCTGTTCAGGCATAGAGGCAACAGAGAAAACGAAAGCCATACTGTTAAGTTAAGAAAGGAAAACCAGTCCAGGGAATGCCATGCTATTCCACGTAATCTAATGTAATGCAATCCAAGAGGCAACTCTACTCAAAAGACAAGGTAAGGGAAAAAACAAGAGAAGGCAAGTAAATGGCAAATGTGATCCGTATTCTGCACTGTGTGTGCTTCTAGTAGTAGTGAAGTCAAGAGTCAAGAGCCAAAGAAGCAACTACGACTACTAGGTGCTATGCTACACGATACGATACGATACTGCATCTAACAGCAACAGTAAGGGTAAATGGAAGATCGATATTATGCATTAAGGTGTCAATAGGAAATAGGAACTTATTGGCGAAAGTGTGTGTAAGACATGAATGGATTGGAGTCAGACGATTTTTCTCTTTTCCTCCCATTTCCTCCTTGCATGCCTGGCTTTGCCATGTCTGCCAATACATTATTTTCTGGTTTGGGTCTCCACTTTAACATCTCATCCCATAGAATATATATGTAGGGTCGTCAACTGTGTACTTCATTCTCTAGTTCCTGTCGTGTCCATACCGAACATATAACTCGATACAATCCTTACCCTTACTTATATTTATCCTTTCCGGACATTCAGTCCATCTACCCATTCATCCAAAAAAAGTCAAGTAAAGTCAAGTCAGTAAAATCAACTATACTCAAGAGTCCACGGAGATTCTTTTTTAGTCTGAAATTTAAATCCGGATTTCGGATTCAATATGCACAGGACAATCAAACCAATGCAATACAGAGCAGGACATCAAATCGCAGCATACCGTATCTTCTATAGTGTACATGCACTGTCACACACAAGTGTCACACACCATACCGTAAAAAAAGTAAACTACCAGAGTACAATAAAATAAAACCGACCACACAGCTACAGGGAATACAGACTGAAAGTCTGAATCCTATAGAATTTAATATACAATAGAATATCCTATTTAATATACAATTTTCATACAACAACAGCTATAGTCCGCCAGCAGTACACACAATACAATCCGATCTCCAAGTTTGCAATTTCTCTTCTACAAACCTATTACGGTTGCTATTCCATTCCTATATAATATTCATTTCAAGCTCCGTCCCTGTGGATCTTTATATACTTCTTACTTAGGAAAATAACTACACGTCAAGTTGGGGCTACACTATATATAATACAAGCTCAACGGACGTAGGTAATACATTTTTCTGAATAGAAATAATAATATTTGACGATACCAGCAGGATGTTGATTCAAATGAAATTCAAATTCTAGATGTAGAAATTATTTAATATTCACTTTAACTGTCAATAACCCAACAACTTGACTGAAGATGGTTGTCCTTATTAATATAGATTTTTGCTTTTATGTCTTTGATCTATTTTGCAACAATCTACAAGGCAAACAACATTAAATTATCCAATTTAAATCTTTCGCTTCCTAAATGCACACTGCGTATTTACATCTATGATTTTCGTATACGTTTATAGATTAGCTTTTAAGTCATATAATACAGCTGCAGTTAAAGAGTTCTACTAAATACTACACTAATGCCGGAGGCATATAATGAATCGTGCTCAAATATTTACCTCTGAATGTAAAGCAATATTTGTATTAGAATCAGGGATTAAAATTCAAGCCTGTGAGGACAGAACTGATGCAATAAATAACCAACTTTCCAACAAAAACAGACTGACTGTAGGTTCAGAACTGAAGTCGTTCAGTTGGGAAAAAATAAAATAAGAACAAGAATGAGCCTTAGGACAATCTGTTCCTATATTCTGGCCTCCATATCCTTTAATTGGATAACTTTTATTGTTCTCTGTTCCCCCATGAAGGCGCAGCCATAAGCTAGACTAGAGTATTATATTCACCCGTGCAAAAATTGGAATTGGAAACAGACTCGACTAACTCTGGGAAGTCAAAGTGATTCAATACACCTAATAGAATGGCACGGCATGGAATTCCAGAGCAGGACAAGAGAAAGAAAAAAAGTCAGGGACAAAGCAGCTGTTGACCATATAGCTAGGCTATGGCTATGGCTATGACTATATAGCTAGCTTATAGTTGTTCGTCTACAGCCAGTATTATCTCCTTATGCTACTCAATCCTGTTTTTCGTTTGTCTCGTCTTTATTTTCTCGACCAGAAGCGAACAACTAATAGACAACAGAGTCAAGTTATAGTTGTTGTTTTCTTTTGTACTCCACACTTACTGTACATATAAACTTACGATTCCAACTAAAGCTGAGTAGCATGCTACTGGTGAGGATGACTGTAGATGTGACGGTGGCTCTTGAGACGGAAGATACGTCTTTTGCCACAACACGAGACGCTTCACTGGTTCCCAAGCACGAGATGACGACGTTCGATTCCGTCCCCATTTACTCAACTGAATTCTCCACCAGCCATGAAACTGTGCTGCAAGACTACTTTCAAGGTGTGACACCAACACTGCTCCCTAAATTCAATTCACAACATCCAAACATAAAAAACAAGGCTTAGTATTTTGACACATCTGTTCATTATATAACTTCAAATATGAAAATACACTCAGCCAGAACTATGGGCATACATGCATTGTACTAAAAATTAAATAAACTTTCTAAGTATAATATGACTAAAACTATCTAAGCTCTTTCAACCAAAAAGCTTTGAAAGGGGAACTGTTCCCTCAACTGGTTTATTTCCATCCAAAGACACTTTCCACCTCCATTGTTTGAAGAATTGTGAGAGTGTAATGTGCGACATTTATTTTATCGTTATTTAGTTTCTCCTGATATATATCCTATACCTTCAGCAAAAGCCTTTACTACTCACTACCGATCAGACTCTAAGACCCAGACTAGTTAAAAGCAAAGTTAAGTAAAGAAATTAAAGCGAGGAAGGAAGTGGTACGTAATGTAACGTAACGTAACGTAACCTAACCCAACCTTAACCTAACATAACCCAACCCAACCCTATTAAATGTACCCATATAGCAGGAATATGAACAGTCCGATCAAGTTTTCTATGTGTAAACTTTCTCTTCAAGTTGAACTTGTTTCACCCAGCACCATACGCCAGTGTGCAAAGTAATGTAAAAGAGCAGTTAAGTAAGACTCTAAGCAGTTCCAACTTAGAGTGAAAGTCTATGAGAGAAGTAAAAGTGTCTTTAATATAATACATAACATGGTTATTTTCTTGAAGGAATGGTAGAAAATTTGTCCGTATTTTCTGTCTACTGCCTGTCTACAGGATTTTCTAGACAGATTCTCTCTCAATTCATCTATCTGCATCAATCCATCTGTCGACTTCACTACGTACTCAAGTCCTATCGCTACATACTATCTCAACATTTCTCTTTCCTTCATTCTCCTATACATAAAGCGAGATGAGAAAAGATCTTTGGGTTGACTGGAAACGGAATAATAGCTCTTCAGGGACTGGGATTTGAGATTTGGGAGTAGGAATAAGATCATACAGTAGAACTAAGCAAGACTGCATCTATATTCAAACTTCAACTAACTCCCTTGTATCTACCTATACGTAAGTACGTATAACAAACTTCAACGATACAGTTCTACCAGTCTACAAGGATTCATAATATACAGAAAGCATAATATACAGTCAGTCCGTCATCATATACCTTACCTTCTTGCTTATAGTTACTGCCGCCCTCTCCATACTTTTAGTACAGACAGAGTACAGCAGAACGTAGCAGGTTATAGTTGTACGCTTTGAATCAGAACTGAGGAGAATAAAAATCAAATAGTGCTTTTGTAGCTGAGCAGTAGCACAGCACAGCAATATAGTTAGTAAACTACAAAAAGATATGTATAGTAAAATTAAATACAGGGAATTCAGAGAAAATACGATACCATACACATACGGATACGGCAGGACAGGTAAAAGAGAAAGCAAGCAAAGAATGCATTCCATGAGCCAACAGACTGGCGATGAGTGAATGAATCTGATCGTGAGTAACTTCATCTGTAACAAATGTATATCTTTTCTCTCTCCCTCTCCCTCTCTTTCTCTACTTTATTCATGATTTTGAATTCATGAGCAATGCATAGAATATATGCATTAGCATCAGCATCAGCCGCATCTCTTCTCAACTGTCTCCAGCATTCGTATTTGAAGTCAACATACCTATATGTATATAAGTAAATGCAAATATCTACATGAACGAATGCTTGAATTCGTATATAAACAGGGTAGGTCTTTACCATCCATACATTCACTTTCCAGTTACATACAATTTCTTGCTAGTCTTCAGGCATCTAGTATAAAACACAACACTTTCTTTCTTCATAAACATACTGACAGGGAGAGAGAAAGTCAAAGTCACAGTAATACTTTTTGACTATAGCTGATACAGATATATGCATGCAGTAGTGGCTTGGCGTGAGTATGTGAAATGCGCCTGACTGATAGAAAACAAACCAGGAGTTAGTATATTATATGTACCTACTACGAAAATGACTCGCTCATTCTTATACCTACTAAACAATATACTGACTACACTTGGGTAGAAAATAGAAATATATTTCAGATGCAAGTGCTCAAGGCTGAGCAGCTTCAAAAATGTAGTATTCAAACCAATTTCTTTCAACTCACCTTATGGAGGAGACAAGATCCTAGGCAGTGAAAATGGGAATCCTCCGACTTCGAATGTCCGCCGCTTACCTTCTGAAATTCACAAGGAAAAATTCACAATAAACTTAATTTATATGAGTATAGGCACACACACCCAAAGAATTGTACTGTCTTTTTATTCAAACACAAAATACAATACAACATTCATCACTATTCGCCATAGATGAAGAAAATACTATAGTAGAAAGTCTAACACTTCGACAAAAATGTGTTACGGCTGCGTTACGAGGGGGGAGGGAGGGGTCTAAAATTTGAAATTTTTGCGTTACGTAATTTATGAACGACGCCAAAGCTCTATATTTTCATAGCCATGTTGCCAAGCTTCCAAAGATTTCTACCAAGAATTTCAAATGATAGTAAAATACTCTTTGGTTCATAGTGAACACAGGCATCATAGGTTGATAGATACCTATGTAGGTATGTATATTTTAAGACAAGACAAACCAGTGAGAATTTAGAGAGAAATGAGAAATTATTCGATATATAGGTAGTAGGTAGGCTTATTTAGTGTGCAACCCAATTAAATTGTCTTCTAGGCGTCTATGAATCCTGAGAACACACAAGCCCTAGATATAATATAGGTTGTACTATTCAATTGATGAAGTAGAGTCGAGACTCGACAAGAAGGACAGGACACGACAAGACAAGATATCCATCCATATGCATTAGACTTGGATTAAACTCAGAACAGAATAATGATCTGAGGCAAGGCAAGGTAACGTAACGCAACGCATCGCAATGCAATGCAATGCAAAGCAAGATACTAGGTAACTAAATGTAATATTGTAGAGACAGAGACAGACTGAGTATAATGTATTAGATAATGATTAAAATTTGAATATGCATAAGTAACATGCAGACATATTGTACGCATTGTATTTTAAGGAACTAGTTAGTTAGTAGATAATATTACCATACACTTACGCTTCTATGCAGACTGTATTATTAAAGACATAATATTTGTGAGGCTTACACTACAACATATACCGGAATTCAACTGTACTGTGGCTGACTTATTAGATACCTACTGAGTATTTCTTATAACTTTTCCTGAAACCATATAATTCATCAGTATAGCCTAGGAACTATACCTTCCCATGTATTCAGGAGTAGTAGAAACCATTATAGTACTCCTCCATACATTGGAAGGTACGGCTCCTAAGCTATACTGACGAATTATATGCCGTCTGGGAAAGTTATAAGAAATCTTCAGTATCTATGTAACTTAGCTCAAAGTGAACTTGCCTCTCTCCACAAACTGAGTGGTTTGGTTTTGGTTAGTATCCATCCTCACTTTCACTTTCACTTTTCAGTGAGAAGAGAAACACAAGTAATTCTGTAATATACATATACCTACCTACCTATGGTTATTTTGAACATCCCTGCCTACAGTATATCTCTCTGGAAAGTATACATGTATAGGTATGATATATACAATACATACATATTTTTCGTAGAGGTATACCTATTTACTTGATTCAACACAAGTAATTTAAATCTTGTCTCAGTTCCTTCCTGTCTAGACAGACTATATTATTATATTGGAGCTTCCTCCTCTTTTCCATTCAACTAGCCGAAGGAAGACAATTAAGTTTGATTTAAACTTATTTAAATTGAAATGTCTTTTGTTCGAAGTCAAAACTTTTTGCTTCAATACTTTAGTTTAGAGAATATAAGAAAACTGAGGAAGCCGAGACAAAAGTTTGTTCTTGGCAAACAACTATAATATTAAACTAGGTATATCTCTGTCTATAATATCTCACACTGTAGTCTGCTTAGATAGGCTAAAAACTGCCCATACTCAAATGTGGAATACCGCCAGTGGCATTACTGCATGCAATTTTAATGCCATTTTATGCTTAATGCCGTAATATCGAGTTAGGGCTCGATTGGCATAAAAGTAATGCCATAATATTGGCAATTACTGGTATACCGAAAATTCCGTAATGCTTGTGGTATTCAACTAATACCAAATGCCGCTGATATACTAAAAATGCCAAATGCCGCTCAAATACTGAAATGCCGGAATATGCAATAACCCGTTGTTTTGGCCCATTCTAAAGTCTAAACTAGCTTCCATGTATAATTTCGTTGGTGAGTAACTTTTTTGAGAATGGTAATAAGGTCGACCGGAATATTCATAGGTCGGCACTATCGATCGAGAAAACGATCGATCGACGGTGTATTTTTCCAATAAAAGTGATCGATAGATCGATCGACAAGATTTTAAAAATTTCGAAGTGATCGATCGATAAAGTTTTCAAAATGTAAAAGTGATTTATCGATCGATCGGCAGAAAATTGTAAAAATATCGATCGGTGAAATCTCTATTGGATTAGCCTTTAAGGAAATTTGAAATTGTACTTACTTAATTTTTTGAATTTTGTAGAGGTAGTATATTTTTTTAAATCAAAATATATTTTTTCGAAAATTAGCAAAATTCTGCTGAAAAGGCCGTCACTGTCAGCATATTCAGACCCTACTATGGGGTTCCGATTCTGATCAAAATATAATTGTTGAAATTGAACCGGGCACTATACAAGAGGTATTACAAGGGAAGATATGGTGTTTCCGATCTGTTTAGTTCGCCCAAAATACATCAACCCGCCTCCAACTGGGGGGAGGGATCAAAAATTAACTTCACCAAATGGGGATCGGAGTAATTTTTAACCTGCACTATTAAATGAGGTGGGACAAAAAGGGGTAAATCTGACACGATTTGAGCTTCTTTGTTTACCCCATATACCCCTAAAGTAGGGGGGGCAAAAGTAAATTTCATCCAATTTATGTTTCCTTATTTACTATAACACTTTAAATAGAGCACTTCGAGACATCACCATCATTATTGAGATGTCATTTATTATAAAAGCATATTTATAATTACAAAATACAAACGGTCAACCACAGGGAAAAGGCAAACTAAGTTCAAAATTGAACTTTTAGATTGATTTGTGACTTGTTGACCTCTACTGTTGGCATGCCGTTAATTTCAGAATAGGCACATGGCATATGTGGTATACTGTGTATTATAACACACGTAGTATTATTCGGCATTTGTGGCATTAACGGGTATACCGCTTTTAAGTATGGGTGAGCAAACTTAAATACGACTATGCCCTTGGGTTTCATAGAGTCGAGTGTGCACTAAAACAAGTCAACAACACAGTAGTAGCAAATGCATATTTGATTCAAACTATAACCACAAACAGTTGTACAAAACAAATACGAAATGAAACAAACCACAGTGAAAGGTTACGCATACATAAACACTCTGTCCATGGTCGCTATAGTTTATCTATATACATATGTACGCCTTAAATCATCATCCTCTGTCCATGAGTGAACAAGTATTCAGTAGACACAGCTTCAAATTATTTCTATCATAAGATAAATACATAAAAATTCAACACCAACACCCAAACTTTAGGCTCTTCACGAACAGCTCTTCACGATATAGACTCATAAATAAATAGATCTTGTCAGTCAGAAATAGAAAGGATAAACCAGGGGAAAATAAAACATATAGGTACATAGCCTTTTAACACTGACTGCGTGACTTGCCCATGTCATTTGGTGTAAACAATAGGTTGTGTATGTATATACACCAGTGCATACAAAATACAATGCCACTCTATTTGCTTCTGCAATACAATATATGCATGTGTATGTGTCAGCCCTTTGTTGGACTGAACAGGTTTTCATGACAATGTTTACCAACTCGGACTCCGAGTGCCTGCCAAACTCAATCTGAATATTGGCACGACGTTCTCTTTCCTTCGGGGAATTCGGACTCTATTTGTCTTTATCAGTCAGCACTACAGTCCTCTCTAATTGTAGTCTACTCCATTCGTAATTTTCACTAATCACTCATGGATACCATGAAGGAAAGTCGCAATGCAGGAAAATCCTTCGAAAATGTTTCCAATTCAAAATATAAGTCTCTTTTCCTCTGCACTTATTTAACTTGGAGACTGGCAAACAGGAAGATCGAATGATGCAATAAAAACGCAAAATATAACGTGAGCAGTTAGAAAAATGTATTTTTGCTAGGAAAGGGAATATCACATGTCGCCAAACAGAGTGTTATATAAAGTAAATATTTTAAAATTTATAAATTTATTTATTAAAATAAATTTGAAAAACTCCGGAAGCAATTTAAGACGTAAAATATTATTCGCTTTTATCTTGAAAAAATATTTTTCTTTGAATTAAAGCAATTATTTGCATTGGTTAATTAAAATTCATTAGAATAACATACAGCAGCACAATTCTGTTGGGTACATTTAGAGTAGAGATTGTGAACTAGATTGTTTATTCATGAATCCGCAGGCACTGTCCCGGTATTTTTTTTTATAAATTCTCATTTAATTTACATAGGCTACGACGATGTTTGAAGAAAGTAAAATTTAAATTTCCCCTTAAGGTATTATTCTATATTACAGTGTAGGAATATCTGTCTCCTTGAGCAGTACAGGAAGGAGTGCGGGGGTATAACCAAAGGATACTGAAACCAGTGTAACCAGGTGGTTTCTTTCCAGTCGGAAAATCCTATTGGGTACAACACAAGCTCCTGTTCCAACGCAACCATTAACTTACAAGTTACAACACAGCGTACAAGGCAATGATGCGGTACAAAAGACATCATTAACTCGAGCAAATTATCTCGTTAACAAGAAGAGATGAAAGTAAAGTAAAGACTAAAAACCCCTAGTAAAACTACATACTTGACAAGTTCTTTAACTACTAAAGGAAAGGCAAATTACAATTCTTCTTACCGAGGAGTAGAAGTCCGATGTTTCGAAAGAGTAGAGCAGCTCATCCAAAGAAGACTACAGATCAAAAAGGAAACGACAATAACACACATAACACTATGACACTATTATAATAATAACACAAGATAACTTCCTCCTCTTGTGCTAATTTATGTGATGATGGGCCATTAATGAGATTTCATGACACTTGGACTGGGAAAAGTTAGTGAAGACTACAGTTTCACCCAATGTACTTGAAGTTTCTATTAATTTGGTAGCACTTGTAAAGAGACAGCCAAGTGTAATTAATTAATAATGTATGATAATAAGCTTGTAAGCAAATTAGGTCATTCGGTTGGAACAATTATAAATAATTAGACTTATTCAAGTCACTCACTCGTACAAAAGGAAAAGGCTTCGTTAAATTTGTAATCCACACTGAGAAGGAACTCAAAAGAGTAGTTAAGCATTAAATTCATTAATAATCAGTGGTGCAGAAGAAAGATTACATTTAAAAAAAATATATATGTATATCCATATTCGAAAGAGAATAATATCAAAAACACAACATGGAAAACGTGAAAGTTATAATGAGACAAAAACGGAGTGAATTTGATATAGGTTCAAAGGTATGTTGGATGAAAAAAGACACTTACTTGAATATGAGCTGGAAGGTTGAGTAGTGTCGAAGGCACTTCCATAAATAAGAAATCTTCAGAAACACCAATTAAACCACCCATAATATTTGACAAGAAACGACCCATTTGGACTTCGTTAGTCGTTGTGAATGCCCTATTAATATATGGAAATGAAAATGTCACCATAAAATTCAAGTTAGGTCTTACTTTTCTATTATTACTCTTATTATCTAACTCAACTGAAACCAAAACCATCCCAAACCAAACTTTGCATTTCGTCCTCAAAACCTCAGGAGAGGACAACGCGACTTCAAGGTCACGAAGTCTCTTTCATCCTCTACAAATTTCCATTACATTATATAGGACGCCATTATGTTTTTCTATACTTTCTCTTCTTCAGCAAAGCCATAACTATGCATGGAATATCTACGGCGAGAAATTATAACGTATGAACCTACCTACCTATGCATGTTATAAACTTTACGTTGCCGTTACATGCAACCAAAGAATTTTACTCTCTTTAGATCCAACTCATTTAACTCCATCGTCATACGTCACGATAATGGAACTTGCGTTCTCTCTACTATATCTGCATACCTTGGTTTTCTCGAATTTTTTTTATTTTTTTTTTCAGTGTAATAAATCGAATAATTCTCTTTGATCGTTCGTGAGTAGGTGAAAGTAACGTAAATGCATCCTTATCCTGTCATCTCCACCCACAGTCTCTACATTATATTCCTTTTGCTCTCTTTCTTTCCTTTTTTGTTCCAACCGTGCTCAATCTTTCGTTTTCAATAGTGAATGGAGAATACAAAACATATTCGATCATTACCCCACGCCCAGCTACTTCAAACTCCCATTGTGCTTACATAATTCCATGCTTCTGCTTCACATCACTTATTTTTTTTCTCTCCAGTCATAGCTTATTATTAAACTTGCATTTGTATACCGACGTCTATATCTCAACCAACTCTTCACAAGAGAACTCTAAGATATTTCAATAGGGTTTTTGCACGAGATAAGCCTTTCCTGTTTATATCGCATGCCGTGCTTCCGCATATGATCAAGTTAGACAGCTGACAAAATGCACGGTTTATATAGTCTTTTCATAAACTTCACAAGAAAATTGTTTCTATTTTTCTGAAATATACTCATAATTATTCAATAAAAAAACTCAGTTCATTTTACTTTTTTTCAAATTTCCAAAATTAGTCATTTTCTTTAAGGAATGAGTAACATCAAACCCTTTTTCCATTCACTTCTGCATAAGGAAAAGAGAGATCTTTTTAGCCTAGGTGCAAAGCATTCTATCTAACTATTGTACTCTCCAATTTCGGATTTCCACTAGAATGGCATTCGCGTTAAGCCGTGACTACACTGCGCCTGCTTCATTATTCATTTGCCCCACTAGTTGAAAACATTTTATGATAATGTAAATAATTTGTCGTTTTATTTACTTTCATTTCTCTTACCAAAGTCATAATGATTAGTCTACAGAGGTTGTTCAGTTACACATGAATTACTACACAACAAAACCAACCTCGTTTCCTTAATTGAAATAGCAAAAAAAAAATAAGATTTTTAATATACGACCACAATATTTGAATTAAGATGAGTAGTGATAGCAGTTGATGAATTCCATTCTTACTAAGACTGTGGGAATAATTACGTACATAAGCTGTGAATCAAATAATAACTTCATAAATGCTGAAAAGTGAATTTAATTTATATATCCTCCCAATGAAACATCTTTAGCCTTTGTCCTTTTGTCGTGTCGCCATTTTGCTAATAATGTACTCTTCCAATATGTATGAAGCACATAGGTCTCCTCGACAGTTAGAATTTAATGAGAACATTGAAACTGGTTAAGGCTTTGAAATATTGTGCTAATAATATTTTCAAACACATTATTGCCTACGTGTGTACAAAGTGAATCTTCTATTCAAAAGTTTCCACGAGAGTGTCAATGTACTAAGTGTTCTATACAAGTATAAAGATATTTGGTTGAGAGTGCCCTACCGTATCACCCACCACATGAAAAACAGTGTCATTACTCGTCTACTCCCCTTGTACTTAGGTAGCTGTAGCTGCACTTACATACTGCTCCATTTCCAACATTAATTGGATTCCTGAAACCAACCTTAGTAGTCACTGAGTACTTCTATGTGCTTCACAAAAGGCTACTGAATCCTTTAGTAGAGGAAAATTGCCAATATTTCCGTCTCTTTCCTTCTTCTCTCTGTGACCAATTGATCAAAGAAAATTAGTATGTTCCCTCAGGCTTCAGGATATTACAAAATGCCTCTGCGAACATCACCAGGATGTTTTATAATTGCATAGAACGTGCTTTCAATAACCCAACCTAATAACACCTTCACCATATTCTAAGCCATGTCAGCCAACTTACTTCCCTTATATTCCTTTCACACAGCAGAGATATTAAGGAATTCCAGGAACAAAACCAACCGGGTTTAATGTACTGCAAGAAATATATATAATACACACACATATATATGTATATATGTATGTATTATATATACGTACTTACATATAGATAGATAAACCTTGTACAT
>JAAXYV010000025.1:0-19895 GCA_036851875.1 Novacerus sp. FZ-2019
ATTGGTGGGTGTTCTTTCTGTGAAGTTATGAGGAGTGGTGTATATTTTCTCGGTGCAGTGTAGGTACTTAGTACAGTAGGATAATGTGTGGAATTCGAGCGGATTAGAGATAAAGCTGTAAAATGCATACCTGGTGATTTTTCCTAGTCATAGGCAAGTTAAGTCAAAATTTGAACGGATATGGATAAAGCATGCAGTGGGATAAGATGTTAGTTCATTTTCTTGCGTGCCGTCATCTGATAGCGAGTACACAACCTTCCAGTAGTACCCAATCCAGTCCAATTGGACTGCCCTAATGGCTACATTTATTTTCAAATTACACCCATTACTGTACTTTTTTATGGATCATTTTGCACCCGGCGGTGTGACCCCATGAAAATATCTCATAGAATTTCTCGTCTTTAAAAATTAACATATCGATACAATAGTAATACCTATTGTACGCTTGCACAGTTCTGAATCTTAAAAACAAAGCATTTATTATTTAATAGTTTACATTTTAGTGACTTTCACATGCTTCTTCATACGAAAGATAACTTCAAGGAGTAGTTAATATTTCTAGGAATAATGTGCAATCATTTTTCCAATATTTTAGAGACTTCTTTACATATATCTTATACTTATACTCATATTTTTCCAGAATATTCGAAGTCTCAAAACAAGTAAATTGCTGTCCTTCGTTATTCTGTTTGCAGTGTGGTTTATATTCGAGTTTTTATTATCAGGAGGACTTTACGACACACACACATTTACGACCGAATGAATTTATGAAGAGATTTTACTACACCTATGAAAACCTAGATGGTTCACTTCACCCACCAGCCATCAAATCAGCACTGACACCGTTCTCCTACTTTCTGATGGAAATATCTTAGTGGAAAAGACATTACCGCTGCATCTTGGTCTTCCCAGGATTTTATATATTATTTATATCTGCTTTGACTTTACTACCTTATTTTTGACTTCACTTTATTCAACACGACCGAACTCTATAACTCTACTCCATCACACCATAACATAGACATAGCCAATAATACTACGCGATCCTTGTATCTATATATGTATGGTACACACTCACATTGGATTACTATGCAATGCAATCCATTTGTCTACATTAAAATTCTCCTCGAGTATATATCAATCCTACTCCTCCTCCATGTATATATTCCACTAATTACAGTATCTCAAGATAAATAATCTATGAGTCTCCAGAGCATTCGTTAATCATTGTATTTCTCATTCCTTCCATCACCGTATTTTGGTTTCATTCGAGGGAACTTGTGCAAAACTTGTTTTGTTTCATCCCGGTATTCAATCAAACAAATCTATGCTTCGCAATACATAAAAGGAACCAAAAACCCACAACAAAATCTACTAAGCTTTTTCTCTTCATACTGTATATAGTCAATATGTACGGCTCTCCATCAGTCGGCCGTCTAATTTTGTTACCACGTTGAAGTTGAAGTTGCGCTCTTCGTTTGCCTATATACACAGGACAGATAATTACTTAGCGATGCAGTACGCTTTAGAAAACCTTGTTTATCAACAATCCATCTGAAACTAAAACCACAGTAATGTAATGTAACTAAAATATAAAGACAGGACGGATATAGGGACTATGAAATTCCGCCATAGAGAGTAACTCTCTCTCTCTTTCTGTATCAAATGCTCATTCTACACCCTTGTAAATAAAACTTTCCTTGTTCTCCTGTCTGTGGAAACCCTTCCAGTTCGCTTCAGTTAGTTCGTTGGTTGTGGCAAAGACTCTGACTCCATTCCTTTCCTTTTCCATAGTAATTAGCTACATCGCAAATGCCACTGTCAAGTCTATCTTGCGCATATTATATCAAATGCCATATTCTGTGGTCACTGCGTACACCATGTATACTTAGTTACTTTCACTTCACTTCACTTAGAATCCTCTATTATGTTCTTACATCGGAGTGTATATGGAACATAGCTAAAATTATTCTAAATGATACTGTGTAAATTATTCCTTGCTTAAACGTTTATCCCCATTATAGTACATGTACGTACAGTACATATAACATAAAAACTCTGCTCCGCTTCCATTTACTTTGCCTCACATTACAAGACATACATGCACTGACAATAGAATACAGTACAATACAGTGCAGTGCAATGTAATATAATGTAATAGGGAATAAGGATAGACGTAAGAGTATCGCTTCGTATCACAAGAGTGTGACGTAACATACATTGTAGCTACTTGAAATTCTCGACTCACATCCTCCATAAATTACGCTTTTAGTTGAAACCGCTTTCTCCGCGGATAAGAGAAAGCAGAGACGACATGAAAGTAGTAAGGCTGTGTCTCTACATACATACAGAGGCAAAATGAAGGAAGGAACCTAGAATGGGAGGTTGCGGACAAACCAAGAGCAAGTAAAGCAAGCACATGACATGCAGCGGAATATAAGCAAAGGAATATTGGGGCTACAACCCAACGGCAAAGAAAGGCGAAGCCAGAATAGAGGCAGTCCAATCCACAGAACGAACCCTTCTGTCTCTTTGTCTCATGAATGCTCTCCCATTGAAGTTGCCTCTTGGTAGTAGGAAGTAGTATTAGTATTATATTATAAGTATAGGATAGGTAGGTATGAATTCGAATTGGTTTGCTTTGGTTGGTTTGGTCTAGTTTTAGCTTCCTTCATTGAAGTTTACTTCTCCTGGCATCGCCTTTCAGTTTCTATTCAAAGTGATTCCTTCAAATGAAAACTTGAACTCAGCTGAAAGTCGTCTTGAAATGATGTTTGGCCTACATCGACTTGGGAATTGGGCTAGTACTACCAGTAGCAGCAGTATAGTATCTATAACTGTTAGCAACTCCACTCGCATTCACAGCATAAGCAATTGTTTTATCAATGTATGTATGTAGGCCATTGATTTCAAATTCGATTTGATTCTTGGATTTGCTTTTCGTTGGCATAGTTTGGCATGGCTTACGGAAGCCTTCCTTGAATTTGGATTAGAATGGGGAAACCAGAAGAGCCACAACTTTGTCAGTACATAGCAGGAATATAAGTACAGTTACTAGGCCATGTATGGTGTTCACTTGACTTGACTTGACTTGACTTTACTTTAGCATTAGATTTAGTTTGGTATTCGGTGGGTGTTGATGTTGAAAAACCTTTAAGCTCCTAGCTTCAGGTTTCAGAATAGATAGACAATACCGGGAGTGTGTATCTATAGAGACAGACAATGTCGGTGGTGTGCAGACGACAGTGCAGTACAGTGAGGGAGTGAAGTAGAGAGGAAGAAATGAAGTAGGTGGGTTGAACTGAGCAGATACTCGATTGCAGAGCCAGCACTGCATGAGTAAAGTACTGTCAAGCCATTTGTCCACAGCCCTGCTATGGATTGAGAAAAGTCGTTGAATTTGAGGTGGGAAGAAGTAAAGGAATAGGTAGGGACCTGTATACACTATAATACGTGTAGGTAGGTAGGATGGATGGAAAAAGAGTAAAGGCCAGACTAAGAGAAAGAGAAGAGAAGACAGTGTCTGTGTTTGAGAGCAAGGAAAGGAATGGAGAATTCTGACTCAAAAATAGATTAACACTATCATGAGGGAGACATTGAAAGATCTCCGCATTTTGTCACCAGCTCGTTGAATATTCAGCAAACAGTGGACTACTTACGAGTGTAGTTTAGGACTAGTGCAAATACCTACAGTACAGTTCTATGAATTACACTGTGCTAGATTGCGTTTTCCCAAAAGAATTGACAACTTTCTCTTCTTTTCTTTTCTTTTATTCTTTGCCATTCTTGGAAGTACAAAACTGTTGTCAATGAATGCCATGACTGTTGCATTTTAATTTTCTGTCGCAGTACAGTTTTATATTAACTATATCGTCCTCAACGACTTGAGAATATTATTGAAAGTTGTACAATGGGAATTCAAATATTCTTTTGCATACAAATGAAAAATATTTGGATATTTATTTTTGACATAGGTATTATTGCGTAGAATTATGTACCTTCTATAAGTTTTCTATAGGTATGAACGAAGAATATAGAAAATTACTGTGATGTAAAATTGTTAGGGAAATGATGAATTTTTTTCCTAGTTAATACTTTAACGTAGTTAGCAATAGGTTTACATAATTTATTGTGTTGTATTAGTTTAGCAGAATATGCAATATGCATATACATGGTATTGAATACGTGCGATGAGAATAAATGTATGTTGATATAGCTGGGCTCTTCATAACTCAGCCGTGACAGTTGAAAGTCATTTTCTTTGCATAAAAGTCCAAATATTGTTGGTGATAGATTTAGTGGATGTGCAGTACGTGCAAATGTATATCTGTAATTTGAATTCTGACTTATGCATAGAGCTTCTTGTCTCTGGGAGCTGTTGTCATTCTGAGATTAATATCTACTCCCGGCTTATAATTTCCACACTTACACTGCCGACGCAGTCATGAATGCGTAATCACTGTCAGTTCAGTTCGGTTCTATTTCTAGTAACTACTAGTAAACGTCAACGTTCAAAGGAAAGGCATTAGTCAATTACTTCTTTGTAGCAATTGTATCAAAGCAGAAGTTATGATTACAAGTGATGTACTTTAGTCTTTTCAACCTATACTTATTTTGAATTGAAACGATATTTTGGTGTCGGAGAACACAGAAGAAATAAACCACCCTTCCTATAAAAGTACTGTACCTACATACTCTTAGCATTGTGCTCAGGTCTGTTTGGCCATGACCATATAAAAACCATCATTTCTCCTTCATCTTATCTCAAGAAGGAAAGGAGTACCCAAGTGAAGTCAAGTCAAGTCAACTGAGTTGAACTCACTCGAGTTTGGATAGAACTGGAATCCCATTAAACTTCGCCTTAGAAGAGCTCTTATTCTTTTAATAGCTTATTCTCTTCTCTTTCCTTTGCTTGCTTTACTCCATGTGATGCTCATTTTATATAGCTTCCTACCCAAAAGTATTCTTAACTATTCCAAGCTAAAACTGGACTTGTGAGTATAACATGGATTGACTTTTCATTCACTCTATATATATATACATTTTCCATTTGTACCAGTATGAAATATCTATATTATTTTTATTTGCTTTTATTTTTCTCTACACTCCACTCTTCTCACCATATTATTCCGGAAGGAAATGGCTGACATAGACTTCGACTTAACATAAGTATCTCTCAGTAGCTTACTTGTACGAAATATTTTCTAGACAGATCATTGTACATGAATGATTTTTTTCGAACTCCACTACACGAAATGCGCATGTTGGCTGCTTAGTCGGCATATTTTCCGACATGAGTTTCGTATTCCGAAAAAGAAAATTCTTTTTTTGTTCCTATTTTAAGATGAGCTACCACTTGTTTATCATTCTATCCTCAACTCAACGGTCGCTATAGACTAGCGCTCGGTACTTTATAACATTACAGGTATCGAATGTGCTTACGATTGTGTTTTTCTACTTGTTTAGTTGAGTAAGAGGGTTCCACAAACAGGATAAGAGCAAAGTTACCGTGAACACTCTAAAAATTCGACACGACTAAATCAAATGAAGTATGCGCTGGAAAAGTTTCTCTTCAAGAATTCTATTTCATCTTTTACTTACAATGTGTCAACTCTCTTTACACTATCGAATATAATTATAGACAGGCAGGAGGCACAACGTGCCATGTAAGGGAAATGGAATTTTTCCCAGTCACCAGACTCCTCACTATACCAGACTCAAGAGATATGGATAAAAATACTTCTCCGTCTCTGTCATTCATGTTCACAAAACAGTTCAACTATATACTGACTATACGTATATTATTTTACCCTACTTTCCGATTTTATGCTCTCTATATTTTCTTGCTTTGTCATTTCCACACTCAAATCAAATGTTGCAATGAATACAATAGGTACAACTCATTTCTTCCGGCATATATGTACCTATATATATATATTATATATACACCTACATTCACACATATAAACTGTATTTTTGAAATCGACAGACATAAACCATAAAGTGAGAACGCATTCCTTTCAAAGTATAGTTACAGTATATGGGTCTTTAGGATAACAAAGAAAGGCAACAATATACATCCTTATATATGTATATATTTAATTGAGGCAAAAAGACTGTAGGTTTTGACATGTGACTGTATGTTCTTTTAGATGGACATTTTGATTTCCATTCAGAAAATTCAATTTCCGAATTTCTCTCCACCAGATACTTTTGATTTGTTCCTATATATGTCGTACATTGCTGCAGTCGTTATGCTTGAAAGTCTTTCTGGTACAAATATTTCGTAATTAGATTGAAACCTTAAGAAGAAACACGCAACCATGACTTACTACAGAGGAATCCCATAGTTGAGTAATAAGGCACTGAATGGTGTAAAGAAGTGTGCATGTTTTTGTTAATATTCTTCCAAAAAAAAAATCAGCTTAAATTTTTTCCTTTTGACATGTATATGAACTGAAGCGAAGAGGCATTGCATGATACCCTAACTAATAACACATAGCTCAACTTAGTTCAGCAGTAACATTACTCACAGAGCTAGCAAATCCAGACGTGAAACGATGATGGTGATGATAGCTATATGAGATCACTCATGAAATACTCGGTGACATTAGTATCACATGCATGAATATTAGAGCAATATACTTAAACTTCTTATGCATGGCTTTTGGAACCTTTGAATTTTTATGTGTTTGAACTTTTCTCTGATGAATATGATCGTATGGTACGTAATGCTATTGGATGCATGGATGATGATAATGTGTTCCAAGAACTTGCTTATTAAATACAAGCACACAAGTACCTGCAGCCTTCGTCATGATCAAAGTACATACGTCAATTATTACGAAAATGATATTTGAAATACTGAGAAATACGTATTCGTAAAACATATATAGGAATTTTAATCAAAAGGAAGAACACTTGAAGAGACATCATGATGTGTTCTATAAAACACTTTATTGCATTGACGGGAGAACTGAAAGTAATATTTAATGCCTTTCAGAACAATATCGTATCCACAGTTGGTTTGACTTGGCATGTCCAATATTGCTACATGATTTTTTGTATTGTTTCGTCTCACTCAACTATCACGCCTAGCTGGTATATAATCAACCATAAATATAGTCGTTTGGATATTTGCTGTTAAAGTATGCGTGGAAGTTATTACGTAGGCGGGTTCAATATACTACATAAGAAGTAACATATAATAATACACAGAACAGAACAGAGCATCTATATCCTTTCTTATTTCCTTGCTGTTGAGGAGGAATGAATCTAAGCCATGCTACACTAGAGCTACAGTTCATTCAATTCATACTACCTACTACAGATATACACTATGTCTATAACTATGTACAATATGTGTATGGATATATAACTCTTGTCTATGCGGTAGGTAGACTTCTTTTTCTCATTTCCATTCCGCTGTGCCATGTCTTTTTCGTTCAGCACATACCACCATTTTTCCTCTCTCGGCATTTATTATACACGCTGAACAATAAATTCTTCATCGCCTCAGTTCAGTTGAGAGCGAGGAGAGAGAGAGAGTTAAAACAAGAAAGAAGAGGAGATGAGAGTTAAGAGTTAAGAGTTGAGAAAAGGCTGGAGAAAAAATTAAAGTTGAAAGTTTCAGGGAAAAAATCATAATGTATTACAGCCAACATCCACTTGTACATTCACATCTACTTATATAAATTCGCTTTGATTTAGTCCTGCACTTCTGCTCTGCTCTTTTTCCCCTACACCATGCAAACATGAAGTGACTGCATCTAAAAGAAAAGAGAAAAGGAATGGAGAGGAAAGGAAAATATACATAGTTGCAAAAGTTCGGAAAGAGCTCTAGCTAAATGCATTTATTTATTTCCAAAGGCCCGTGTCGCCGTTTCTCATGTTGATTTTCTGGCGAGTCAACTTTTAACGCTGAATTAACATAAACAACTTTGAAATGTAACTGGTACTTTGTGGAGTACACGCAATGCGAGTAGGCCTTCACTAGAGTGAATTCAACTTAGTTGAGTTTAGATGAGCTGCTTTCCTCACTGCAGTAATTGAAGTGATGCCAAAAGTGTTTCTGAGCTAGAAAGCTTTAAAAACAAAGTGTGACTTGAGTTGCTCCAATCACAATATTAGATTTTACATTGTTTAACAAAGGGTTTAGCCTTGTATAAAATTATATATCTTTCAGCAAAAGAAAATTATTACAAACAAATTTCCAAGTTACTAATTGCATTTTCCTATGTAGTCTTTGACTTTGTTTCACTTCAAGCTCTGCCATTATAGTAATTATTTACATCATTTAAATATTGCAGTGAACCATTTATGCAAGTTTTTGCTATTTTATTTAATTAAATTAAATTGGAAACGAGACCTCTTTCAACGCTGAATATCTCAAATATTTATTAACTTTTGTGCAGTTAACAACTTTGTTTTCTAACAAGTTCTGTCCTGATCCTGTAGTTTGTTATAGTTTGGAGCTGTTTACCTTCCCTGGAACTACAAACCTTTCTATAACCGAGTTACAAGAGTTTTCGAGCAATTTGTTCAAAGCCAAAAATTAAGGTTCCAATTTTCGTCAAAGTTTCTCAATTTCTTACAACTTGACTACCGCAAGCAGTAAATACTATGGTTTCATGGCTTATAGCATAGCACAGGCGTCTTTGTCGTCGTTAGAAGTCATGCAAAGAAATGCTGCTGTGTTTACAAACATATAGAAGCTTAATGCGTGTAAAACAAAAACAAATAGTCTCCAAACAGCTAAGGCCTGAGCCTTAACCTAATTTTATTGTTTCCTCTGGCCTTTTCTTCGATCAAGTTTTGTTTTCTGTTTGTAAATTTTCCTTCATTTTCTGCTCTACAGAGACAGACAGATCAATTGAAGCGTTAACAAGGAAAAATTACCATGAAGATCAGCCAATTTCAATACCAATTTTGTTTTAACATTATCTTTGCCAGGAGAGGCTCTTAAGAAAGTTAATTGTAAAATTCAAAATGTCGCCCTGATTTAATAATTGATGTTCGAGTATCAGCTATTTCTAAAAATACTACTATGATGCTACTTTCGTTATGATGCTACTTTCGTATTTATAGTGTTGGAAACTTCTGAGACAGCAACATATGTACTGTTGACTATAAGTGTCAGCACTGCATGTATTTGTGTATATGTGGGGATATAGAATGGGTTTAGTGTACAGTGCTTGGCTTTGTTGTTTATTATGTTACAATAGAGCTTTGCTAAACAACCATACAGAGATTTATTTAATGTTAGACCTTCGTAGCCTCAGAGCAGAAGACATTGCGTCTAAAATTGGAAGAGACTAGGGCGGCTTGTCAGACAGATAATGCGGCTACTGCCGCAAATTCAGAGGAGAACGCGTAAATATTCAGCTAAGCAGAAAGTATTTACACCAGGGAGGAAAGAAAGAGACAACACTGATTCTGAAGTTTGTGATGTGTTCCAAGGTTCATGATTCCACGCAGTTAACACACGACGGAGGTATATCGTCCGTACACACTTTCCTGTCTGTATGACAGAAGTATTAATTATTTGTTGAACTGGATTAGTCTTAATTCGAGTCGAGAAAATCTAACATATAATAATGTAGAATGACATGTAAAGAAGAGTAGTCAAAGTAGAATAATAAGTTTGAATTGAGTTGAATTGACAATCATTTTATGCTAATGTCACATCCTAAGAAGAACATGAAGTAAATTCAGTAAACAGAACATGTTTTACTAGGGTTTTATCGTTTCCACGTCTTATTAGTTAAATTAGCCTTTGTAATAAAACGCACGACTCTGCTTTTTGCCAAGTTGTAAAAAGAGCAAGTAACTTGATGTGAAGTAATTATTCTATTTTGAACCATCAGTATAGGTATGCAAGAAAAAGCAGAGTTAGAGTGGGAATGAAGGAAACGATACCACCCCACGGTTGCTGTGTTGTATGCAATAGTATAATGTAAAGGACTTTGTGAGTTGAGGCGCTGCAGTTTCAATGAGCAATCTTATAGATATATCAGGACATGGGAGTGGCACTCATCGTTAGGTTAAAGTTAAAATTAGGTTGCCAACCTCTCTCAACGAGCATTTAGAGAGGTACTTGGCATATTTTACCACAAAAAATTAGTCTTTATCTCCCTTACACATGAGACTCTATAGATATTCGATGGGAAGAACCTGGCTCATCGCCCAATTCAACAACATTTCGCTTCTGCTCTTTCCACTACATTCACATCACATTTGCAGGTAATCTTATCCATCTTTTCTTCCTTTCGTTGCGCTTTTGTGGCTTCAAAAATAATTTTCGCCAACATTCAAGTCTACCCGGAGTTTAATCATCTCCTCTCTCGACTTTCATGCCCAACCAAGTAATAAGAGAGAAAGAAACACAACTTGACGCTCAATATTTCTTTCTTTCCGAATAAATCGAACTGAATTTCTGATATTACATGCAAGAGTAAGATTTTCACATATCCAGATGCAATATTTCTCTTATTTCTCCGACGTCTTATCCGGCGTGTCAGCTGCGATAAATTTAAAAGCAAATTGTTGTGAACCTACGTTTATCCCTTGTTGAAGTAGTTTGAGCTTCACAATATCTTCTTTCTATATTATATTGGTTTAGCACAAATATAGTTTACAAGTAAAATCTCGAATGAGATGCTCTGTGATATTCTGTGCAATAGGAAACGTATCTAGTAGATATTCAAAGATTTTATTCAATGCTATACAATGCGATGCGATATGATAGAACATGACATGTCTAAGGACGGGAAGAACAAACGCAAAAAATGCGTAGTCATAGGCAAAGTTGAAGTTACTATTTTTTTCCACTTATACGCCGGATTTTGCACGCCTTCACTGAGATATTTCTTAGTCATACTTTCTTTTATTTTCTCTTCTTTTTCTTTCCTTAGCTCTTCTGTAGGTACTGAATCCGCACATTTACATGCAGTAAGATACTTCTGGTCTAAAAGGTTTAAAAGAGCTTCTGCTTGTGCAATCGGACTTGACTTGAATTGTATTCATAGAGTCGGAATGGATGATATAGGTCGGGGTTTCAGCTCTTGCTCCTCTTCCTCTATGTGTTGGCTTAAGTCTTAGTTCTCTGCTATTTTCACTGCATTCCTAGTTTGCTGTACTCCTCGTAAGCTTCCCGTCTAGAACAGTGGAACCATACCGAATGCTGGACTATGAAAAATGTACTCTTTCCGAGCAAAATCTCAATATTTTCTTTTTAAAAACAAGATAAAGTTCGCATAAATCTTCCACATGAGGAGAAATATGCAGAGAAGCATTCTGCGGAAAAGCAAGAGGGAAGACTTTTAAGATAAAAAGTAAATGCCTTGCTTCCCTTTCCAGTTCCTACGTTGATCTCCTCTTCTACATCCTACGGCACTAAATGCTCTCTTTTCTGCCTCATCGCCTTCATTCTCTTCGCTTGTAGAGCTTCAACCACTATTCGCTACTGATACTACCACGACTCCGTACTTTCATTTCATTTCTTTCAACAGAATCCACTTCAAGTCGTTCTTGGTTGACTTCACTTTTCTTCATCTGCAGTACGGTAAATTGAAATGCCCCATCAAAAAAACTGTATCATTCCTTAGAACAAGCTAAATCTCTATGTCAGATCCACTGATATTATTGCTCTAATTTATTAGTAGCAAGAACTTCATTTTTTAGATAATTACCTACAAATAGACGTAGCCCCAAGTGAAAAATGATAACAACAAACCTACTTGTTTTCAAAGTCAAAGAATTTTCTTCACATACTACCATACCAATAGCATATCCCAATAGAATAAGTGGCATCTATACACAAAGTGGCAGGTATCTAGATATGACATTTCGATAATGACTGATTGATTGAGGGAAACAAGAAAATTTTAGAGAATCATTTGAGAAGGAAGTAAGACATGCTAAAGCAGAGTGAAAAGTAGGAGCGCAGACTACAGTTTTTTGAGGAAGAAGTTTGTTGCAACCTACCCAAGTTTTTGGCAAAGACGGTATAAAATGCTGCGTTCCTCTTTCTACTCCGCCTCCCTATCCTCTTCCCTCATATCAGATGATGTGATATATGTATAACTACCTAGAAAGGAGGAAGAGGGGAATGGGATATTTTAGAAGCAACGTGGTACTTAGTTACTTAGACTATACTACTACGTTAAGTTGCATTGCTTAAGTTGCCTTCCTTTTCATTCTATTCTTTGCTTCGGCTACATCTACTTCTCCGCAGAATGGTGTGCAACGAGCCAACTAACTTTTAGCCATCGCGATGGCCTACATTCAAATCCACTCAACATTTTCCATCCCATCATTTGGACAATTTGCGTCCCTTGAATCTCAATTGTCTTTCCAATTCCCTGTGGACCAACCCTGTGGATTTAGGCAGCTGGGGGAAGATCCAAAGTCGAGTCAAGTCAAGTTTAGCTTCTTTAGCCAAACCATGCATACCACGCCAAGTCTGAACTCTTTCTTCTGTTCGCTTTCTCTGTGTGTCTATGTGTGTGTTTCGTAACCCTTACACTGTAGATGATTCTAATCGTTTATTCCTCTGTCTACATATGTACTTTAATGTATGCTTATAGCTTCTCAAACTAAACCTAAAAACTAAGCTTATATGACTCATGGAAAGAAAATGTCTAACAATTCCCTATTCAATTTTGCATCCAAAACTGAAAATCGGATTGAAGTATACGCACAGCATGAAATTGAATTTGAATCCATACACACGTGAGTTCAAGAACAAAAGCAAAAATGTCTCCTTGTCTTCCTCTTCTTTGACACACAAAGCCAAACGCAATATCTTTTCTTTGTCATTTTACTACCATGTGTGGAACAGCATGCAGCAGCTGCTCTCTACGCGTGATGCTTCAGAAGGGAAAAAATCAAAATGACTTCTTTTTCTTACCTGTAAATAAAAATAGGTAAAAAAAAATTAGTACACATCCAAAATTTATAAAGCTTTGTCAAAAATCCTCGAATTCATTCCACGCCCACCAATTCTGTAACAATTATAGGATTTACCCTTTCATATTTGTAGAGCTTATATTATTGTTGGAATCACATAGAATTGTGAAGGGGCTAAGGAAAGTGTGTGCAAGACACAAAACTTAATACTGTAAGATGATGGGAGATTGGAAAGGTTCATTGTACAGGAAAGTAGTAATCTTGAGAAGGATAAGAAAGAGAGAGAGAGAGAGAGTAGACTGAGAGGGAGAGCAGAGCAAGAGATTAAAAGAGGGTGATTACGGAGGGTGAGAGGAGTCTATAAATTGTATTTTATTGTCAGACTTTGGGTGTGACAAAATTTTATATTCATCTCACACGCTATCCAATTAAGAAGCTAAAAATAAAATATAAGCGCAGAGGGAATACATGACGCTAAAAATCAGCCGAATTCACTAATTAAGAAATCGAGCACGAAACCGCAGAACTCATTTGTACAGATTAGTCCGTAGACTAAGATAAAGAAATTCTTAGAAGAAACTTTACTTAAAAAAGCAGTAAAGTGTACGTTTAAAGTTTCATGAAATCCTGAATTAGACGTAGAGAATAGTTTCTTTTCGACTTTAACACGAAGAAACAACACAAAATGATGCAATTTTCTCTAAACTGACAGAAAGTTTCAGAAACCATTCAACTTTTCAATGGTCAAATTGAACTCGACTTCGACCAACTTTTCACCTGAGTGGAATAGAAAAATATAGCAAATAATGTTGGTGGAGAGAAAAAAAAATCCTGCATTTCCAATTCTAATTCAGCATTCTGTACAAGGAAGGAGGTTGTAAAGAGTCTATGTGGGTGAAGTGAAGTGGAGGGAATTCAAGCACAAGGGAGGCAGACAGACAAGCAGACCAAAGTCCATGAATGCAACTCAACCAAAGCTTAAGGAGCTGCTCAAGGGTCACAAGCACACCATACTTGCTACGTTTTACTTTCCATCCAGAATCCAGTCAAGTTGTAGTTGAGAATCATGGCTCTATAGAGACCATATACTTATAAACAGTTGCAAAGTTAAACTAACTCAACTCTGTAATTCCACGAAAACCACACAACGTATGCCTACACGAGTAGACAGCAACTCCTTCAATAGCCTTACTTTTATTTGCTATTTGTATGGCCTTTCTGGCTTGGCTTGACTTGACTTGGCTTTACTTTACTTAGCGTAAGTCAAGAAAACCAAGAGTCTAGTTGTGCTTTAATGGGAAATGAAGGAGAAAGAAATCGAAGAGAAAGTGGACAAACACACAAGGAATGAGGTAGCAATTGCTCGGCCACCCAAGTCAAGTCATGCCACCACCACTGATTCAGATGCGGGGAATGTTTTGGCTATTTAGCTATTATTGAGGGTGTGACGATTGTGCGGACAGGACGTGGAATTTGCCGAAAATATATTGCATTGCCCTGACGATCATTTTCCTCTGTGTTCTCTTCTCCAATTCTATCCTCAGATATTATATATGACTCTCTTATGGTATACCCTTCCACATATATTATTGGTTCAGCAGTTCAAATCAGCACTATACTCTCTCTCTCTCTCTCTCTTTCTGGCTCTCCCTCTATACATATATCCAATACTACTCAGCTNTGACTATGATGTATGAGCCATGCCATTGCACAGTGTTGGTTGTTTTTGTACTGAGCTCTCTTCTCTTCTCTTACTTCACCTCCATTCCTATCCAGCCATGCAATGTACCTCCTCCTGCTCCCGTATTACAAAGTATTCCTACTAAGTGTATCTTCTACCTACTCACAGAATACGTAGAATGCAGAAAGAACTATAGTACAGCAAGCAAAAAGAGGCTTGAAGCCTTGTCTTATTTCTTCAGTTTACTTCACTCCAGCCAGTAAGACTTCCTCTTGCTTACTGTTGTTGTGGTGTTGGTGTTGCTTGGTTCTCGTATGCATGCAATGCAAGTATGTTGTGCCGTACGTGAGAAGTATAGGAGTTACAGTGCTGGCAGCACACAACTGTACAGCTGTATGAATGTATGTACCTAAGTATGTCTTATATTATATGTGGTAGGTGCGGCATGGAATGTACGTACATGTATAGTATGTAACTACAACGCAAGCTAACATAACATAACATAACCTCTCCCGGGATTCCTCTTCCTCTCCTCTGAGTGCCATGGTACTCACCCGGGTTGACCACAAAATAGCCCATGAATAGCTCACCCGCTCACTCACTCAGTTCCGAAACTCGCTCTGTCTCGTGCTTAACATAACATTACATAATGTAGAGACATGCCGAAAACCAGAAAATTCCGACATTTCCTCGCTTCTCTTTCTCTAGGGTTGACAGCTCGGAAACTGGGAATGGGAAGGACAAGGAGTGGTGGTGTGTAGATGTATTGAGTATGGTGTATGTATGTAATGCAAGTTTCTCTAGACTGCTCGACTGGCGGAGTAGTTGAGTTTGTACATGCGGGAAGTGAAGTGACGACGAAGCTATTTCCAGTATTACATTTGCCTCAACTCAAAATGTCATGCCTTGTCTCATTCATCCATCCCATTATACAGCGGGAGCACGTACGTTTCCTTGGTTGCTTTGGTTAGTACACTACTACATACATATGCTTAGCAACACACACACACATATATATACATACACACACTGCCCTATAGTTCTACTCTACCTCCGACGAAACCAAATACATCTGAATACAGCGATAAAATATAGTCCAGTCTCCATAATATTGCAAATGTGTTGTTACTCTGTCTGTAGACAATTTGTTGGACTTGTGTGCCTTGTTGATACTTACTCCACTCTGTATGTATGATGTTCCAAGTCGTAAGTATGTTAGCAGATGTGGTACATACACACAGACAGAACAGATCTAACTTAGCTATATCATGTATTATCTGTACATGTAGCTCTGTGAAGAAGAGGCAAAGGTGAAAGCAAACTAGACTTTGAGCTTTATTGCGTTCGTTGGTTTCCTTGACTTGGCTCGGGTTTAGCATGTGTCTCTGACTGACATAACAACCGGGCATTTGCCAGAAAAGTCAAGTCAAGTCAAACCAAACCTAACCAAATTGAGTAGCAATAGCAACACAGAGACCGACATTATAAAGTGTTCCCTTAAGCCTAAGCCGAAAATTGAACCAGGGCCGCAAGATATGAAGATTGTATGGCAGGATGTTTATTGCTTCTGCAACGCCGAATTGCTCATATTATTTATTCATGAAATCAATATTCCATCACGAGCTTAGCTACGCTTAGTGTACTTTGCTTCCTCGTTCTTTCCTTTCCTTCTGCTCAACTTCTTTTGCGGAAGGTTATCAGCATATGACATAACTTCCTGCTTTCCTTCTCTTTCCATTGCATTGGAGGCTGTTTTCTTATTTCAACGTGCCTGTTCGTTGTACATACATATATTATATGTATAGAGGTGAGTTGAGGTAACTTAACTTGATTTCTGCAAATGTGAGTTGGCAAGCAGTTTGCCTTTGGCTATAGGTACGCATGTTTATTAAAGATATGCCGCTGAGCTATCTACTTTTATTTCCTACTATCTTCGGTTTGGCTTGGTTGCAAAGGAATGGACGTGGGCTATCAAAAGCATAGCAGAGAAAGTGTGTGTGTAGCAGTGCTTTCATTTCTCTATGTATATACAGGGAAATTCGACCTTCCCCATCTATCTCTGTTATTTGCTGGGTTCCACTCGTGTAGTATTATTATGTCTATGAATGTACACTCTCCTGAATGATACACTTGCAATATTTGAGTACTGGAGTGGAATTCAGTAGAATAGAGTACAGTGCATTACAGTACTGTACATTTAAGTAGTGGGTAAGAGAAGAACTTAAGAGTGAAACTAGGCTGCATGGAACTCTTATCTACCCGCTCAAGTTTACCCACTTGCTCGCAACTTGTTTTTTTTTAGGATTCTCAGCTCGTTTTCATTTCGACATTACGTACGATTTGTTTTACGACTTTTTCTCCACATTTATATTATACCAAACATGGCTAGTTTTGCACACACTCTTTCTACATATAAGGCTTTATAAATTTCCAAGAAAATCGAGTTTCTGCTTCTTCATTTGGCACCAGTATACATTGCACTGTCGTCTTTTATACGAATTTAGTTCCCTTATTATTGCCTGTTTATGTCAAATATACAAGGGACAAAAGGAAAAATGAGGTCAGCATATCTGAACTTAAATTGGAGCATTAGTAGCAAAGAAAAATTATTCTTTACAATCTCTTCCATTGTTACACATTACGTTCATTTATAATCAATGCAATGTAATGTGTAATGTAAAGTAATATTTTGACATATAAGTGTACAGCTACAAGAGCCCAGTGCATTGTGGCAGTACGGCATACACATGTAGAGAGAGAGAGAGAGAGAGAGAGAGAGAGAGAGAGAGCATACAATAAGAATTGAATTCATGTGATGTAATAGTCAAAATGAAAGTGAAATCAAGAGGAACTCAGACATACATTCAAAGAGCATAGTAGACATTGCAATAACTTCTTCTTTATTACATACATGTCAAATGTCAACGCGGAGTTGTTCCTGCAGCAAAGGGAACGCGTGTAAACCTTATTTAGGATCATTGTTATATAAAATTGCTTTACGGCTGTTCTATCTATATATAGCTATATACGCAACTCGCAGGCATATAACTTTGACTAAGCTGACCCATTTCTTTCCATCTGCATGGAATAGGTTACATTCAACACAGCCAAATAGAATAGAATATGTGGTGAAATTGGAAGAGTCGCGGGAAACGGACTGAAACACAGAACAAAATAAATAACGTCCGTGTATATGCAAACTAGAAGCATTCATTCTAATTTTTAGCTTATCTTGACTAAATCCACCTGGCTTTACTTTGTACATACAGTCCATTAGTTTTCACTGCGAGAGAAAACGAATTTCACCTTGTTGACTTGGAGTTGGGTGGGATTTAATAAAGTAAAGAGAAACTTCTAGTAGATACCAGATAATTTGAGGTTAAAAGCTGTAGGAGAGCCTCTAGAGCTACCAGTAAAATATTATTTCGTAACTGTCTACTTTCGAGTACCTGTAGACAGCGACAGTATGGGACAGGTTAAGTTACAACTGTTATTATTTGAAGGCAGACGGGTCTAGACTTTGATACTGGAGCATACACGTGGACGGATGTATGAGTATATGTTAGTACCTCGGGCTCAGAAAAGTCTTTAGATTGAGCAACTCAGGTTTAACTATGAGTGTGCACAGGATATATATTATTACTGTCATGTATTTTATCTGGCTCTCTATTATATAAAAATCTATAAATGGAGACTTAAAAGACGGTGAAACGTGGTCTTATTACTCGCACTGGTTGCTTTCTTTTGTTTGTTGGTCTGTGTGTCCAGTTCCGTCTGATCCATAGTCTCGTCTCTTCTGTACTTGAGTGAAAAAATATCTAGAAGCTTTTCGAATGAAAAAAAAGAAAAAAGAAACGAACTTTGAGTTCAATATAGAGAATACAGGTAGGTATAGTTGAGTTGAGAGAGAAAGAGGATTTTTCTTTTCTCTCTTTTTATTTGGCTCGGTCACAATCACAATAGCACACAAGTGGAGTTTGTGCTGTAGTATTCTATATAGATAGATATTATGTGTTGTGTGTATGTGTTCATTCGTTGGTTGACATTTTTCTTTCTTTCCTTATTATTGTATTGTGTACGTAACGTAGGCTGTCCGTACCACTTGACTTATGAGGACAAGTCACTGCAAGACACAATGCAATACACACTGCTCCCTCCTGTCTCCATCCTTTCCTTACCAGTAACCGGCCTGCCCTGTTCTGTTTTCGTTAATTGTGTTTCATTTTGTTCCCTGGTTCCTAACTGAAGTTGAGGTGTTGAACATGGTTGAATTTGACCCAAATAAACTTAGTGTCGTGTTGTCAATCTATTTCCTAATTCTTACAAACAAAGTCTGCCACCAGTTTAAATTCTGTAGATAGACAAACTATGATTCTGAGAGGGTTTCTCTGCATGCTGTGGTGACTACAAGCACTATACTACAAGCAGGGAAGAAAGCCTACATTCCATGGTAAGTTAGGAAAGCCTTTGGTCTCGGGTCGCTGTACGGTAATGTATAACCTCAGTAGATCCTGACCTCTCAGTAGAAGAAATAGTGAGTACTCACTATATGCCTAAGGTAGAAATTATGTTTTCCCCAATGCTACATAGTATGGGCAGAAAACTAAAGCAAAATCAATAATTTACGACTCTATTCACCTACAAAAACATAAAAGCACATTTGTTCCTTTTTATATCGTGATAACTCATGATGGAATGCAGTGGTAGATGTTTATAGTCATCAAGAGTGAGTAAAAGTACTTGGTTTCTTCATATTCCATTGTGCTTATAGTTCCTTATAATTCGGCATGGCTCACTTGACAGTGGAAACGGCCACACTAATACAGTATTAGCCATATATAGGCTATGTGTGTCCGCCATAAAGGAGAGGGGCTACACTTAATTGACCAGGAAATTACAGGTAAAGGGAAATCATCACGAAATATGGCGACAGCCAGAGACCATAAACATAGTGATGCATTATTATTAGGTAATTTTGGTCTGTCCAGCTCTCACGCCGCAATGAACGAAACAAAACAAATGAACGGAACGTAATGTGTATATTAAGCATACCTAAGTATAGTTGCTAACTATACTATAGCTAACCCATAATGTATACCTAATGTTTGTGGCTACAAAATCGTATTTGTATTCACTTCAATGTTTAGTCCACTAGTCCATTCTACCCTGAAACTGAAATCAGTGACAAAGACAAAATGGGTATATTTGTGATATTATGTGATATATTTTGGTATTGTACATTGTGTTCTCAGTTTAGTCCAGTACATACATACACTCAGTCAGTCAGTACACACCCGCTTGAAAG
>JAAXYV010000026.1:0-19790 GCA_036851875.1 Novacerus sp. FZ-2019
ATTCCATTATCGGTCAGCTGTACATTGTATATATGTATCACACTTGCAGAGCGTGTTTGTAAATTTTTCTATAAATGTATATAATGCATCATGCATTTTGTCAACCAAACTAACAAAGTGCATATAGAAATATTGATGCTTAATATTTGTATTATATATATTTGTTATAATATGTATCCTGAAGGGGAAGCAAAGGGTGAAACATCCTTTAATTTGATTTCAAGTGTGGCGATTAAGATAGTGCATCCATTTTTATTACCTCTCTAGTGTCGTAACAAGATAATATTATATACTTTGCCTTCCATTCGACCATATGATTTGAGTTGAGTTGAGTTGAACAGAGTTTGTGGTTTGTTTCAATTCAATTTCAGAGAATAACTTAATAATTGCATCTATGACTGTATGACTCTATTCTAGTAATGTATTTGATACATTCAACATTGGGTGCATAATGTCAGTGGAAAATATGTAGTTCAAAGGTGATGAACGGTTATCAAAAGCAAAAGACTCACTCGTATTCTGTACGATCAGCTGTTTCTAGCATACAGTCATATGTTTAAATAAAGAATTGATTAGTGATTTATTTGTTGATACGTTTGATATAGAATTCTCCATATATAAATGGTTATAATTTTGTTTTCAATAAATTATACAGAATACTTATTAAAGGAGTTGTATTTATAAGAATGTGTAAGTCAAGATATACATACTATAATTTTATACAAAGTAGTTTATCACACTTTTAAATGCAAGATATTTCATGTCCTCTACAACTGGAGGGACAATTTAGTATCATGTTTTAATTTATACAAATGATGTCAAACGGTCACACCACACCTAAATCTAATGTATGCATTTAAATTTTGAAAATTGAAAACATGTTATAGGTAACTGTGAAGGGAGTGTACAAAAGGTCATGCTTACATCATTGATAAATGAAATATAAAAAAAACTAAAGTAAGCAGGCTTATAACTCCACGCAAGTAAGTCGGTTATATACCTACAAAGGCAAGCTGAGAGAGATAGAGGGGTAGCGTAGGTAATACTAGGTATGGGTATTTGTGAAAAGGACAAATCCTGGGAGAAGCCTTCAACTGCGACCCAAGTAATAAATTGCTTTAGATGCTCATCCCACTGGACTGTGTATTTTGACCATGAGAAACTTTAACAATTTTGGATTACGAGTGAATCTTTGGATTTCCAATTGATAATTTATTGGACATGCGGAGGGATGTACTGGACCAGGTCACCATTAGGGAGATTTGCAAGGAAACCTAAACCAAGCTGAGATGTATCATCTCATTTCATTTCATCTCATCTCTCTCCTCTCTCTATATTTCTCCTCTATAATATGTTCTATTGGTATACGGTATGTACCATCTATACTATACTCTCTGTGTCCGCCTTGCGTTGTCTACCCCAACCAGTTAGTCCAGTTAGAAAATGTGGAAGGAAGCTAGGACGGGACATCCATGAAGGTTTAGAAAGCCCAAGTTCAGAAGACTACTGTATACACTTTGGTTGGGTATTAAGGACTTCACTGCTCTACTGTAAAAAGAAGAAATTGCAAACCCAGTTGTATTTTTCGACCCATTGCACTTTCATCGGGTAAGTATAAAAGGTCCCCTAAATATTATCCAATCCTATCCTATTTACCAAATACCAAACTAATACACCCTACGTAAACCAAGTCCAACGTAAAACCAAAGTAGTGGATGGAGGACACACACACACACACACACAACTTCAGGTTCAGTCTCCACTTTATATCCCAAACCAAATCACATTATGCCAATACCAATATGGTTCTGCTCACGATCAGTCCACTGGTCTGTCCACGCAACACGCAACTGGAGGCTTCGGCAATTTCGCATTTTCTAAGAAATTAGCCACGGGACTTTGGACAAACATATTGAAGGGAAAAGTAATATTCATACCAAACCCATAACGTGAAAAGTAAAATAACGAGATGTAAAATATAAATATAGAGTCACTACTAAGTATGTAGTATATAATAGTACGTAAGTATATAGTATAATGATTATGTTACAAGAAAGGAAATACTTATTTCACTTGAGTTACCTTGTAATTTAACAATAAAGTTGGAAAACACGCAGAGTAATATCAGGTAAAAATGAAATACGGAAAGGCGAGTGAATTTAGATCATCATGCAGTAGGGTATGAAACTTATTATTGAACTGTCATAGTCACAATAATATTCTCAACCCACGTACTATGAAATGATAATACCTACTCCATTCTGAAAAACGAATGTCATATCCTTTTATTGTCTGTCTTATACAAATATCTTCCAATATTCATACAAAGGTTTAAGACTGGGACTGAGAGTGGGACTCCAACATAACTCGAAAATGAAGAGAAGCACACTTAACATAAAACCTACTAATACAGCAATTGGTGCGACAGCAACATCCATAATAGTCACTTCTGTATATCCTGAAGAGTTTTCTTTTGCACATTTCTTCAGTTGTGGGGCCCACACACTTCTAAGCCTTGTCAGGATTCCAGACTGCCAAAGTTTAAGCAACCTGAACAATACAAATATATCGCAAATAAGACATATTGTTTCTAATTGTCAATTTATTTAACGATGAGTTCCTCCGAGACGTTAACATATCCAACTTCTTAAAACATTAACAACGTTAAGATCTGTCTGCACTCATGCCTTAACTATTACCATTCATTTGCATATCTATTATCTTAAGTATGTATTTATTATAACTCTCTTTAAATCTTTCTATCACATGTAATTCCACATTATTATTTATTGATTGAACCGTTATACCTACTCACCTATATGGGAGACTTTCTCTCGTATTATAAGTAGTATTAGTATTGGTACATAAATGAATGAATGAAAAGCCGCCTCCACACAGCCTTTAGCAGTTTTACATTTGTTTTCAAATCATGTATATTGTATACATGTGCATTCTGAAAACTAATGTTTGTTCCTGAACATTTCAGTGCTGTGCTATATTTCTTATAATATATTTATGGAGGAACAACATGCAGGCGTCGTTGACAATTCTTTCCAATTTAAAGTCATTATCTGGATGTTCCTGTATGTAATTAAGATTAGGCTCATTTGGAAAAAGTACCGCGCAATTTTATTGAGTGACCAGTACCAACCAATGGAATGGCTTGCTTCTCAATGTAGTTAATATTCCCTTGCTTGTATTTAACTTGGACATCCGCACTCTAACTACCTACCTATAGGTTATTATTCATTCTGTTTTGTATACCGTTGGTTGTATTAATTTTGCATCGCTGCATTGTATTAATTTTGTATCGCTGCATCGTATAGCCCTGCGTGGCCAATGTCATTTTATTTTAAGTATCCCTACCTGAATTAGGAATTTGTTTTGTCCAAGTTACTTAGTGTTGAGAAATTATTCTCCAACCGAAACTTAGACATTAGATTGGTACACTTTCAATTTCTCTCTGTTAGACGAAGACTGTTGTGTTGTACTGCTTTTTAGTAGTTGCAATTTAGTATAGAATATTATGTTGAGCTTTTTAGATATTAAGTTATGCTGTACATTGGATGCAGTTGCCTATGCTTTTCGCTATTAAAATAAACACTGCTTTCCAATAAAACTAGTTGGATTACTTCGTTGTATTTTATCCAGTAGTTTTGATTCTCATTCATTACTTTTAGTTACAAAAGGAACATATTGATTTGTGTCATAAACCTGTGGCTCCCTCTTAGACAGCAAGGCTTGGACAATTGACATTGCGTCTAAAAGGGGCATTACAGGACGTATGCATCGGTGTTGTATAAATGAAACTATTAAAATAAACACTGCTTTCCAATACAACTAGTTGGATTACTTCGTTGTATTTTATCCAGCAGTTTTGATTCTCATTCATTACTTTTAGTTACAAAAGGAGCATATTAATTTCTGTCAAACTCGTGGCTCCCTCTTAGACAGAAAGGCTTGGACAAACCATGGTTTCTAAAAGGGGCATTACAGGACGTATGCATTGCTGTTGTATCAATGATAATAAAATTGTAATTTGCATACTTGTAATTGATTAAACGTTTGAATGGATTGTTCCTTCGGAGTCCAAATGCCAAATTAGACGAGATATAATCTTCACTCATTTCATGGACTCTGCAGGAATCACTTTCACTCAGGTACGTATTTATGCGATATCTTGTACCGCTACTTGGGCCAAAAAATGCAAACTTCTGCTGGAGTACTTTCTGTAACCCTTCTTCAAAAGTAGTAGGCAATTTTGTGGCATCCCTGCGAACTACTTTATTCCACATTTCAGTCAGTTGCTGACACTGTATATTTGATCCACTTCCATTTGTACTTAATATTGCAGGACAGGTTTTCTATAATAATATTACAGACAATCCAGTTTGAAATTACGTTTACACAAGACTACAATTATCTTTAAAAGAAGGGCTGTTAGAAGATAAAGGAGAGTTACTTTACCTCCATATAAATATGGGCTAAACCTCCTCTAATTGGACCCCCAAACCATTTCTTTGCCTTGATTAACCCAGCCAGATTCTTAAAAGGTAATTTTATAGGTGGGGCTATAGCTAGTTGAGAAGTTAATGTTGCCGAGTAGCAGGAGAAAACAATTCCGAAAGTCAAATAGGTGACAATGAAAATAATTTTTGCACTTTGACCTGTTGGGACTATGTAAGCACCTGCGTAAGTAAGTTCAAGTTCACAATATTATCAAAAAAAGGAACCTTGGTGACAAGTTGTAAAGTAATGACGCATGTATTTGAAACTCAAGAGAAATTGTATACCTACATAGGATATAGTATAGCTTAGATCATGACATATGAAACGGTATAGATAGTTTATTTGTACCTTTCTGGCAAATCGAAGATAGAATAAGCCAAACGGTTTCATAAAAGTTTAATTTTCCCTTCTCATCGTGCCAAAAGTTTACAAATGTCCAAAGAAATAAGGCCAATATGACAGAACAGGTGATAAGACTCAGATGTAGAAATAAAGAAAACTGACCGGTGTAGAACTTCCAATTGATTTTTTTCTCCTCCAGTACCTTGAGAATATATATTCTACGCCTTTGTATAAACAGTAGACATGAAGTTATAGCGGCACTGAGTGCTTGAAATTATAACGATGATGAAAATGCACATTTAAGGAGAAGCACTCACCCAATAGTCTCGAAAGACATTGTGTAGTCCATAAATTCCAATCTATCGTACGCAAGAGAAATTTCGGAAACAGTCAAATCATCCTCATTTCGGCTTAAATGTCCAATCATTCCATTCCAGCTCCCGTTTACAAAAGATCCATATTTGTAACCATTCAGAACCCGTAAAGAATACCTACAGGTCATTGATAGTGTAATGGCTAGGGTTCAATGCAAACAAAGAATTGACACCTGAATAAGCCTCATATTTTTAATGCGAAAATGTAGCTCTTACGTAAAGTTGGAGTCCCTTGCCATTGTCAAAAATATTTCTGCGTAAGATCCACCGGATAAGAAAGACTTGCCATCTGCCCTTGTGCTATACTTTGCTATGTATGGTTGCACCTAAAAGAAATTGATTGACTAACAAACATATTTTCTTCTTTTCTAACCGTATACTTCATAAACTTACATCAACTCCTACAGCATTTAAAATAATTCCTTCAAGATCCTTTCTTCTTTGGAATTTATCAGTTGAGCACAGATCTCCATCAATTGAATTATTTGCAAAAACTTTGCAAATCTTAAGACTTTTGAAAACGCAAACGGGGCATATTTGGTAAAATTCGTAAACCTGAATAGTTAATGAATATTTCACCATGTTTTTTTCCATAAAACACCCTGATTCTTTTATTTCTGTTAGCTTACCTCTACGGTACTAGAAGAGCCAGTTTGAATAGCCAAGTAAAAGTCAGTGTCAATACTTAGATGCAGCGTTTCAAAAAGTCTTGACCACTCCAGCAAAATTGAGATCGAGTCTTCACTGAAAGGAATGATGATTAACCAGGAATGAGAAAGAAAATTGGGAATCTACAACAAATAGATATATAATAAAACATAAGCCTCCTCCACTATGAGTTACAAATGAAGTGCAAATAGTTAAGTTTCCTATAAATAAGCATAGAAACCAGCCTTATATCATACAAATATACAATATTATGTTGTATAAGACTTTAATATAGGCAAGGTGAACAATATTAAAACTTTGTGAATAAGGGTGAAGATTTCCATTTGCAATCAAACGATGGGAACAGGATACGCACCTTTGAAATCAAGAGACGAAATTCATTGGGATCCACAAAGCAGACAAAATGAGATTTAGAGCTTGATGAATACATCTGATTTGGAGAAGGCAAAAGCAAGGCCTCAATGAATGAGTATGATTGAGATGAAGAACTCCATAGGTCAGCTATTTCTATCTCTGCAGCATAATATGCTCTCATTGATTCGAATTTTTCATCTGCACTCCAATTCCAATACAAATCCACTTCTTCTTACGCAATGAATTCACATGTTAACATCAAAAACCATAAACATAATCTCATTACAAATTACAACTCATTCGGAATAACTATACAGATAAGATAGATAGATATACACTAATGTAGAAAGTTTTCGTCGTAGTTTTGCTCAAAGAAACGTATCACGCTTAATCACAGAACACTTCCTTTGAATTGAATTTGGTGAGAGATGTAGGCACACGAAATGGCAGACTACAGCAAAATCCATTATATGAATTTAAAAATCAGTAATAAAATTTCCTTACCATTGGAGTGAGAGTAATTTCCTATAAATACGGTGAATTCAAACCACTCTAATATTTTGAAGGGAACTAAAAATGGTAGTAAGGATGCAGAAAAGAAAAAGTCATCTTCGAGTTTGTGAGGAAAACTTTCTCCTTGTGTACTCTTACAGTAAACTGGAAAGGAGTGGGTTGTTAGTAATGAAAACAACACAAACAGAAGCAGAAATGGAAGCTCTAAGGGTATGAGGAATATTCTGTTCATATCTGTAGGCCTCGTCGCACAAAACTGAACATAATTTTATGTTACAGGGAGCTGGTAATGAATGTGGAAAATCGTAGAAAGATTGGTAGTAGGTACCACACATCTGTTCAATATTCATCACCAACGTAGTTTTCTCTCTATACATTCCTTGTAAGTTCTTTTAACTAAAAATATAAAAGTTAGATATTGCATCCTGTTGCCAAAGACATTTATTCAATGAACTATCTTCCACCTTGAGACAACAAAAGATGTATTATACTGCTATTGAAAAGGACAGTGACACACCTCCAAACTGAAATACATAATTCTATTTTATTTCTTTACTGCTAGTGACATTGATACTAATACTGCAAACTGGTCATTGATGACAGATTGATACTTTCAATTCTGTCATATTTACTTGTAATCCCCGTTTCGATATGTCTCTCTATGACACCCGTAACTTTTGACTGGCTCAACAGATCGAATGAAACCGGTCGTTTGCTTAAAGCATATTATGCAAAATTCAAGGACAATCAGGTCAGAATAAATCGATTAACGGATGATTCTAGCAACTGGCTAAAGTAATGTAGCAGTAATATAAAATCTAATTGAGTTTGAACCTATTTGAAAAAAAAAGTTAAGTTAAAGTTACATTTATTTGCTTCGATAATTTAGGTGTGAATGAATGTTGAAACATTTTATCCTATATATTCATTCACACCTAAATTATCGCAGCAAATAAATGGAACTTTAAAACTTTTTTTTTCAAATAGGTTCAAACTCAATTAGCGTTTTTATTACTGCTACATTACAATAGCCAGTTATTAAGAATCATCAGTTAATAGATTTATTCTGACTTGACTGTTCTTGAATTGTTGTACGTTGATACACTGTGTGTAAGTAAATCAATCACATAATCAAATTTTATTCAAAGCTAGAAAGTACAACATTGTAAATAAATACGCATAACATATCATTCTTATATATATAGCCGAGATAGAAAGTTGTGGACATTTCTTCTACGTTATCCTGAACTACTTACTCTAATGCCAATGAAATATAATATTCAGTGGTTCGGTGAGTAGTTCAAGATTCTTCTCTTAACAACGTAATATCAAGTCCGGGAATCTAAGTTAGGTTCAAGTCTGGGATTCCCGGACGGATGCCCTGAGAGATTTTGTTCTGCAGACATTAGCTCCGAGACTTTTACTCGGCGGACAATGACTGCCAGCAGACACAACAACGAGGCTGTATGCCAGCTGAAAAACCGTTGAAAATGATACCAATAATATTTTAGTCGTTAATTTTATTAACGTCGAATTAATGCAACTCAAACTACTTCTAACTATACGTACTTCCATAACTTGAATTTCGTTGTCATTTGCTCAAAATTACAAGAATCTATTAGTTGCTAATAATTTCCAATTTTCTGCAATTTATTATTTTTTACTATTGGTATGTGTTATTTTTACTACCTCGCCATATCATTGATCGATACCTGCATAATGTGAACTTCATAACTTTCTACACCTAGTCATTCTCATTACTATTTTTGTTGGGTATATATATATGTGTGTGTGTGTGTGTTTGTGTAGATGTATAAATACCATACCTAGCAATCACGTTCCGCCTTTAACTTTTAATACATTGATATGATGTTTAAAATATTATATGTATCATTTTCAACTCTTTCCAGCTGGCATAAAGCCCCATCGCTTTGTCTGCCGGCAATCATTGTCCGCACAGCAAGAGTCTCAGGGCATCTGTCCGGTTACCAGTTTGTCCTTAAAACAAAATCCTCAATTTAAAAGTAAAATTGGTAAAAGATATACACAGTATCTACCAAACCTTTAAACCTATAAGGATAATTTTTGCAGCCCATAAGACTTTCTCTTATAACCTGGATTACTTTTGCTCTGAAAATCAATAAAAAGGCTTGATGGTTTTTTCAGGAAATAATATTTATAAGAAAATGTAGGAATGACAAACCGTGCAGACAAACTTATTCTTTTATTGAAAACTAATGCCCATAGTTCTATTTACAATAAGATTCGAGTTGTGTAGAATGGTTATGTGATTCTGAAATTTTTGAAACCAAACCGACTTTAGTTTGGATGTATATTCGTGTAAATTTATTTCAAACCATGTGTAGAAATTTTGCATTTGTAGAAAAACATGATTAATATGTTACATTTGCTTCATTCTATTTACCCACGTTGGTTTATTTGATTATACATAACATATTACATCAAAGAGGAAAAATGATGGAAACGAATGCAGGCAATCTATTCAAAGGTCTCTTAATGTACTCAGTAACGTAGGTGCCTAGTACAGTATCATTTTATTATGAAGGACTTGTATGAACAATCATGTCTTTGTCATTTTCATCTAACACCACTCATAACATATTAATAACTTTTCTCTTCCAACATGTTAAAATGAACAGTTGAGTAAATCTGTTTGAAAATATGAAAATCAGTAAAGTAATGCAAACGTTCCATTTTGAACACAGCGTCCAAAAGAATATTGGATTTGCATATATACATTAGACCTGCATTTCAATATTACTTATATGCTAGTAATACACGTCGAAATTCGATGGCTTGTATTTTCAAAACCCTTCCCAAGTGAGACAGAGGGAGGTCATGTCAACTGAAATTTATTTTGTTTGGCCCGTCAAAAGCTACTACAAAACTGGGGTTATTTTGAAAACGTGCCCCGTTGAGTTTTTTAAAATAAAAAATTTGATATTATTTTTTTGTGTTTTTCAAAATTCTGAGAATGTACGACAAATCTATAGCTTTCGATTGATGTAAAGTGTTGGGAGGTGGACTGTATCATTTTACCGGGTTAATTATCAATGTTGCGTATTGATATTGATATATATTTTTTACACCTTGTATATTATGCTGTCATGAATATATACCTATATAGGTTGTATGTACTGCTTGTTCCTATGGGATCCACGGAAACGTTGGAGGTTCCTGGCCCTGCTCCCTCACAAGTAAGTACGACCTTTTGGTTGCTAGACCAAGATCTTAATAGTATAAATATGCCCCAATATGAACAATATGCCAATAATACACATGGGCTTAGGCAAAGTTATAATCGTGTGACTTGTTTATACAATGCAAACTATGAGGTAAAGGGGAACTTAAAATTTCGATCTGTACTCTTAATTATTTTTATTCGTAAGTTCTATTCTTTATGGTAAACTTAGCACAGCCTAATCAAAATACAAGGTGTTTAGCCTCTCACTGGTGGAATTATATCTTACCCTTACAATTAGTAATTTGTCTTCCTCTCTCAGGGATTACCCTACAGTAGGGGAATACCTGTACATTTGGTTCAAATGTCACTGAAAATAGGAAGAGGTTACACACCTGATGCAATTCTCTCCTCACTATTATAAGTGGTAGTTCACCGAAATGTTATGGGAACGGTTAAAAAAGGGGATTCCTCCTTCTGAGGAAACAGATATAAAATGATACTGCTAGGTTCCTCCAAGAGTGGCTTGCCTTAGGAATTAATTAGCTTTTCCCAAACTTACTAAGAGAACGTATCAAAGTAATTGGGAACATGTTGTTGACTTCACGTGTAGAATTTCAGATCAACACTGAATCCTCGTCACAAAACCTTCCTTCTGATCAAAACTTCCTATAATCTTTACATTTAAACCATATTCATTCATATGATACTACAAATTATATAGAATACTTGCATATCAGGTATATTTACATTCGATTCAAGTAGTGCACATTTGTACATTACAAGGTAACGTCGGAAATAATATTAATGGGTTATCAGATGGGAAAGAAAATCTAGTTCTGCAGAATCAGAGCAAACATGTATGAATACATTGCAATATCTTTACTCTCTATACTTGATCAGAATTACTCAACATTTCCCTTTTGGTGATAATACTAGGAGTGAGGATATATTATCCGTAGATAATGATAATAGTTCATGAGTTTATTTTGATTAAAAGATTGTAATCATAAAATTATTGATTAAGTGTCTATCAAAATGAAGAAAAGTGAATTCAAATCATATTTTGACTAACTATCGCATCAATGGACACTACTGAACATACGGGTTATATTCTCATTTAATTGACCTTTCCAGTTTTTCACTATTTTTCCTTTTTGAGTGAGCTTTTCAGACAAACTTATAAGTTTTGACGATTGGTTGACATGGTTGATCAAAAATCTAGTCCTTTCCATTCCTCTGGAGTTCGGTACATACACAATACATTATAGACGTTACCTCTCCAGTAATTACGGTTTCCGGCAATCCAAAAAATGAGAATGCAACCAAACTAGAAACTTTCTTAAATTTCCATCAGATAGGAACCAAATTCCCTGTGAGTTTTATCAGTACACTTACATGAATAATGTGACTACACAGTTAAGCAACTTCCCACCAACCTAATTTCCGGTAATCATATTCTGGTAGCTATACATACAAAACAATACAACTTGTTCCAAATTTTTCAATCTGCATTTATTTCAGCACGACTTAAAGATTATTAAAGGTAATTTGTAGCATTTATCTAACAACATCAGACTAATAATATAAAGAATATTATACAATCACAGTATTATTTGGTTTTAAAGCTAGAATATTCGAGATTCAGCTTGAGAGACAGTAGTGTCAAAATTTGCACTGAAGACTTTGATCGTCATTCCTTCTGCGGTAAATGCTGCAGCATTGATACTGGACAGGAAGTTTCATTGCAGATAAACAGTTTTGGGCTCATGTACTACTAATATATATAAAGCTACGGGACCGGGTACACAGTATGTGAGAGGCATGTATGTGTCGCTGTAAGCATTCACTTCATATAGTTATATATTTTACTGCATTTATCTTGGTACTTAGCTATTATTCATACAATATTTAGTATATTAGTTCACAATAATAATATTCGATTAGCATAATATTTGTTCAATAGCATGAATACACACAAGGAATATTTAACATTAATACCACAACCAATGCATTAGTATTTATTTGGTGATTAATAATATCATATTACGATCCGCTAAATGCTAGCATTAAAGCTTATATTTACTAAGTATATTTAGGTATTTATACTAGGGCATTTCGATCTCATCACGGCTTCGATTACATTTACAAACACTTCTCAATAGTTAATAAGAAAGAGTATTTTCAACTACCACAGCTTCTCGCAGTACAAAATATTAAGTCTTGGCCACTCAATATTGAATTCAAAGCGTCCCTCACCATATTAAAAGCAACCGGTGAGTTAGTTTGAAACTAAAATTTAGATTTTATAATATAGGTCGATGCAACCACTCATTCACATAGATAAGTTTTAAGGCTGGTATTTAGTACGAAATATTGTGATGATGAAGTCATGAAAGCAATAAAATTGTTGGCAGTTTAAAATTGCTTGTAAGTATATTCTTCTTATTTGGGTGCAGTTGTTGTAGGAAAACTTCCCTGCGTTAGATATTATTTAATGTAAATACTATTTTAACATGTATAACTTTTCTACCTGACATTTTATATACTAAAATAGAGTTATACACCGTTAAAAATCTAATTAATTGCTCAAGTAATTATTATTTGAGGACCTTCAACGGGACTTTGCTTGCAATAAATGCAATAAATTACTTGCTCTTGAGAGACAAGTAATTATACAGCAGAGAAATTATTCAATGGGAAAATTTTGAAACAAGATATACATACCCATAATTTGTAGGAATGTCTTTTTCTTTTTAATTGCAAACAATTCTGTAGATATGGAATATAATATTCATTTATTGTTTAATTCAACAATTATCCGCTGCTATAATTTACTGCTAGTATACGCATACTCTTGTACGTTTGAATGTTGTAAATGACGGATAACTATTTCGGTAGGCAATTTTCCTTATGGATTCATCGAATGCTAGAGATATTAACCAACTGATTGACCGAACAATTAATTCGTAACAGACAATTAATTAGGTTTTTACGGCATACATGTCTAGTCTCCTGCCATAAGTGGGTCCATGGGAGCATCAACATTAGTTTCAAAGTTTATCTCCATCGAACTGAGCACACCATCTGAATTGACTCCACCATCCGGATCTACATCTGGATCATGTTCATCCGACTCTGAGTATCGGGACAACATGCCCGTGTCTGAATAATCAGCGTCATGCTCATGATGAGCCAAGCCACTAAGCATTGCGTCTCCTTCCTTTCCCTCATTACTGCTGCCTTCATCCTCCATAATATCACAATCTCCATACAAAACCATTTCTTCGACCTCTTGGGCAATATAATGTTCATGTTCATCCAGCTTTAAATTCTTAAACTTTTTACGGCTTCCATTTTTCCTTGTTTGCTTTAAAAGATTTTCAGTTCCTTCCACATCTGGTCCTTTGCAGACATGTATTTTCAAGTGATGCTTTGTTTTAAATATCTGCAACATATTGAACAGGTTATGTTAATGTTGATAATTTATTAAATCACTAAAACTACTTTTTTAATTTATTTATTTGTATACCTTATTGCAGGCAAAACAAGTTGTATTTGCGAGCATTTCAGGATGATTGGCAGCTTGATGATGGCGAAGCCTTGTTGGCCAAGAAAATGTTTTTCCACATTTAGTACACAAGTATACCTTTCTTGAGTGTGACAACATGTGATCCTTCAACTTATCTGTAAATAAGAGCATAAATAACATATGTTCAATTTTAATACCAAATACGTAAACCCATTGATCATGAACTGGCAATTATGTATATGATATATCCGCAGCAGTACAAATAGATCTTGACTCATAACATTCAAGGTTTAGGTGCACTGTAGAAATGCTTTTGCTGTCAGACAAGTATCTGAAGCAGAGACTGAACAACAAATAATTAATAATCGAATGACTAATCAATAGAAGCTTTTAAAGCAAGTGCATATCGTACAAAGTTTACTTTGGTTAAAAAACAGAATTTAGGAATGAGAACATCGACATTTAATTAAAGTAACAGAATCTGTCATCACCTTTTCGGTAGAACTCCCTCGAGCAACCTGTGTTTTTAAAAGGACATTTGTATTTTTTTCGAGTTTCATGCATCAGTTTATGGCGAGTCAGCTTGTCGCGACGATTGAAAACAGCTCCGCATGTCTCACATCGATACGGCTTGTTATCAGAATGGATTACCAGATGACTTTTTAAATAATTTTCTGTGAAAAAATATTGAATTTGATATAATAAACGTAATAAAAGATACAATCTAATATATAATACCTTTACCTGTTTTAAACATTTTCCCACAGAGGTCACATTTAAATGGCTCCACGGTACCGTGGATTCTCAAATGGCGACGAAGATATCTCTCACAAACGAATACTAAACGGCACTGAGAACATGGATAGTTATGTGAGGATGTGAGCAAATGATGATTCAAGGCTTCAGCTGAGGCGTATTTACTGTTGCACTTTGTACAACGAAATTGTCTAAACAATAACACAGTTCAATTCAATACTTTAAACCAACCACAAAAGATAGTTTCTTGAGTATTATAAGTAACTGAAATATGTGTAAAAAACAGGGCACATACTTGGGTGCACTAGTAGAAACTTTGTTCGGATATAAACGATGACTGTATTGATGCGCTCCTAAGTCAAACAAGGTTTTAAATTTTTTGGGACAGTTTTGGCATTGATATTCCAATTCGGCTTCGTGGGTCTTCATGTGAGCAATGAGTCCTTCCACTTCCAAAAATGTGGCTAGACAGTCTTTGTGAATACACTTAAAAAGCTACGCAAAGTAAAAAAACATACTTCAACACGGCAGTACAGAATTCCAAACATAACATCCCTCAAAACTGAACGATTGAATACCTTTTCCTTTTTGTGAGCATGTGATAAATGCGTCTTTAGTTTATGATAATTTTCAAAATTGGCTTCACAGTATTGGCAAACGTACACATTATTAACCACATATTCAATAGACTCTGCCTGTTCACCGTCCGCATCCTGTAATATTATTAGATATTTATATGACACAAGTAAACACCAAAATTCATATTAAAAATAAAAACACATTTGATGGGGTTATGAAAAATTAAAAGGATACAAATAACTTCGAACATCAGCGTGGAAATTGTTAAAGGACCACATTAAACTGTCAACTTGTATACAATATTTTACTCTACAAACTTACCTCGGTTGTTGCTTCATTTTTGAATTTGACTGATATATGCTCCTTCGGTAGCGTTGATTTTATCTTTGGCCAAACCTTTACACAACAAGCTTATTAATATTGTTGCCATTAATCAACTTAAACCAATGATTTACTCTTATTAGAAAAAATTAATCCAACCTTATGTGTTTGCATGTGCTTTTTCACATTGGACTTCTGCGTAAAACCTCGGCCACAAACTAGACAATGAAATGGTTTTTCTCCTGTGTGCGAACGGATGTGTTGATGCAAATTAAAAAGCTTTTTGAACTGCTTTCCACAATATTCACACTGTACAAAAACATTATTGTCTTGTTAGATATAATATTAAATAACAATTAGAAACAATGATGTTTAAATCACTCACTTTTCTTTTCGCATCTGCTGCGCCTTGCTGCTGCTGCTTCGATAAAATGTCACCGTTACCTCTTGACTGATGGTTTTTCCTTGATCTATTGTTCTCAAAATGAGTACGTTCCAGGACTGAAACTTGGTGAATGTCTTCATGCTCCTCTAATAAGTTACTACCACCTCCCAAAATGCACTCATGCTCTTCCAACAAGTTTTCATGTTCCTCCAACATACTTTCATTCTGATCCTGGACTTCCATGCACACCTGTTCTTCCGTATTAAGATTATGAGATACTTGTAACTGGACGATACCAGCCGGGACCGTCACAGGGATGGACCCGTTAGGGACAGATACTGAAACGGGCATATGCTTCATTTCACTAGCATTAGTACTTGAAGACTGACAATCATTATGGCTAGTAAGAATTTCATGTTGTGAAGGAATACTGGAAATGATTTGAATGTTGGAATCCTTTCCGGAAGCTGAGATAAGAGAAGCAGTCAAGATAATGCCATGCGATGAGATCTGTTAAAAGAATTGAAGAACAATGTGAACTTATTTCCAGAATATTACAAATTCTTAAATATGAAGTAGAAATATTAGTAAAAAGTATTAAGACAAACAGAATCAGATACGCAATACTTACAGGATTACTGATTTGTTCAATAGATGAGAGATGGTATCGTTCACCAGAGTTCATGATGGTGTTTAAATCGCTCTCTGACACTGATAATACCTTAAGATAAATATTCAATTGTTTTAGCCTATCTTATCAATATTGTTGGGACTAGTGGGCACAATACGGCATTGTACACTGGACTAAAATTGTACTGGTATAAAATAAAGTCATATGTAGTATTAATACAGAATACAGAGGATATATATTCAATAGAGTCAATATTTTACTTGTGTTTAATCTACTTAAGGAATCACACTTACAGAATTGAACGTGATGTGAGATTAAATAAAAATAAAATTCACAACGTCAATATATTTAATTCAATACCAAGCAGCACTTTAAAGTCTGCCTATACCAAAAGAAATATTTTTCCTACATAATTCACAAATTAATATCGTAAAAACTTCACGTAAGATTCTACTTTTTCGGTGTTTCAATTGTACTAGTTTGCAATAAACACTTCAATGTACAGAAGTATACACTGGATAAAAGCATTTAAACAGAAAAATAAAATAATTTTTCCATCAATCTAGAGAGGTAATCAAGCATTTATATGAGGAACTTTTATTTATTTTGAGGAATATTGTTTTTAGTTAAAAATAATATCTAACCAATTGTGTCCTATAAATATAGGACAATCTTAAATGTTTAAAATACGTCTTACTTGAGACGAATTGTGTCCAGCAACTAAGTGAGAAAGCGCACCATGCGGATCTACTGGAATGAAGGAGAGTGTATCTTCGCTAAGTACCATGGAAGGAGCCAAATGGAGCACAGGGGACGAACCAATTGCATTGATAAAAGTAGGTGAACTGCTGATTTCTCCGTTGGGAACATTTATTGAAGAAGTCAAAACTTGATTGGTAACGTCGTCATATCCTTCAGACGATGAATGACCTGATGAAGTAGCTGATGTCATGAACGGATTGGACAATTCCATAACAGATTTATTGTCGTGACCTCTGCAATGCGATGATCCATTTGAACATTCTTCCCGTTTGTGATGCATGAAAACAGCAAGCGATGTAAACTGTTTTTTGCATCGTCCACATTGAAAGACGTCGTCGTCATCATCAAAAGATAGTGAGCCTGAAATAATACAACCATTCAATTTGAAATTTATCCAAACTGACAAAATCTGTATAAACATCCTAGACATAACATGACACAATATAAGTAAGTTGATGAAAGCTTGTACTTAAAAACATACTCTGCGACACTGTAGGTTCAGATGAGCTAACCAATGTTGACAATGACGACGTGGCTTCCAATAATGTTAATGACTGCAAACTGACTGACTGGCCATCTAGACCTAATAATCAAAACAGAATTAGTATTGAATTAAATTGTAAACACTTTAAGTAAAACATGACAAGTTGAATTATGTGTGAATATCAACGAAGGAAATTCATTCTTACCGGTCAGTGTCTCGTACAACCTTTGAGTCATTATTGGTAATTATGACTTAGTAGGAAGGAAGGATTTAACGATTCAGACTGTAAAGCTTCATGACCACTAAATATCTAGTATTTATTTACTATCAACCAACTCGACTCCCTTACAGATTACATTACTTTCATAACGTCTACTTACAACTTATTAGAAGGCTTACATTTTACATTTTCCTCAGTGCACATCACAGTGTACACTTTCAACACAACCACAACACAACTTGATTACACGGCTATGTATTATTTTAGGCTACCCAAGAGAGCAACAATAATTAAGAAACTCACTGACTCACTGCTACTTTTAGATTGTTTGAGACGAGATTCAAAAACGATGATTGATGGAAAGTAGTGGTTTATAAACTTGAGAAAGAGGAGATCAATCATGTAATCTGATTTTGTACAAATGCATAATAATAAAACAAAATCAATCTACCTATATTATCACCCAATACACTGACTGACTACCGACTGAGGAGTGAACAACTCAGCTCAACCCTTAGCTCACTTTATGGTTTACATTTGTTCTCCTCCCTGGTTCATCTCCTAACTTCCATATCTGATAGTAGATGGCGAGTATTCCAGCTTCCGTTTTTCCGTGGTTATCACTAATTATCATTTTCCTTCTCCTTCCCTCTAATCCCTAATTCCTTATTTCCGTCTCTTTCAACCCAGGCAAAACAAAACATTCTGAAGAAACGTGTTTGTTTTTCATTGTACCTTCATATCTGGTCAGTGTTTAGATTATTATCATATTATTACCTACGACTGCTGGAATTGTAGTATGGATGAATGAATCTGGTCAGGTAGAGAAGAAATTATTTGTTTTTGTAAAACTACGCATAAATATTTAATATTTTCCCTTGCTTCAATGAACTTTGAAAATCTGATCTCAAATATCAAATATATACATCTTAAAATCAAAATAAATGGACAACTAAACTAAAACAATGAAATTATAAACATAATCAGCCTTGGTTTAACATTTTATAAAATTGATAATAGCACTGATAAGTTTATGATTACTTAAAGATAATTATTAGTGTGCACTGAATATGAACTTTGATTCACTTCTTTATCATCACTTTTATTGAATTGATTGAAAGAATTTGATTTTCTCATTATTGAGAAGGATATTAGAGGACACTAACCGTGTATTAGACAATTATAGGGTGAATATTTAGTTCACATCACAGGCAATCACATCTCATTGTTTTATATGAGGTTGCTTTAGTATATCTCATGTCCATGCCATGTCTTTTGTAGGCAGGGGCAAAAAGAACATTCAAACAATCGATCTTAAAAAGTACCATGTGAGTCATTTCTTTAGTACGCTTTAACATTTAACCTTGCGCCTATTCGTTAATCGAATTTTATACTTTTATGGATATCATCGATACAAACGAACTGCAACTGTAAACGAAATGAAAAAAGCACCACACAGCGCAATCTAATGTAAAATTGAAACTTCAGTGTATATGATATACTATAGTATAAAAAATATATTTTATGTAAAACTCAAAGGTCAAGTATGTATTTGCCTCCACTTCATCGGTTTATTGAGTAAACATAATTATTTCAAGATAAGTAAGTTAATATACAGATTATAATTGTCTGCTATGGGTGTGGATTGGAGTCTGAGTTTGGTTGAATCTATAAATTGAGCTTAGTTTCATCTACTGTCTCCGCTACAATATTGTAATTTATGTATAGAGAAAGAACACCCGACATTTATACTGACGATTTCATGATAAAGTTTTAAGTTATCAGAAGAGTTCAACAGTTTCCAGTTAACTCAGTTAGACATAAAATCGACTCATGTTGGAATTTTTTATTTTGATTTTCTGGCTATTTTTGACACAACAGATATCACCATCGGTGATCATGGCTGTATACTTAGTAAGTACATACTTACAGAACTCGATCTTCAACAAATCCTATATAAATTTAAACTTATCACCATTAAATGATCGACCAATGACCAGAGTTATCGTTCATAGACACCTAAAGCTCTGATGAAATGTGAATATTTATGTGTATATTAGAAGACTTGTCAAATATAAAAGCACTAACTCAAGACTCTGCATGAACTAGTGCTACTTCAGCCTTTTTTGTGTAGAGAAAATAATCAGTTGGAAATAC
>JAAXYV010000027.1:0-19691 GCA_036851875.1 Novacerus sp. FZ-2019
CACTACTACTACTACTACCACTACTACTATTACTACTACCACTACTACTATTACTACTACTACTACTACCACTACTACTATTACTACTACCACTACTACTATTACTACTACCACTACTACTATTACTACTACTACTACTACTACTACTACTACTACTACTACTACAAGAAACCTAAAGGTACAACAACTATAACATAACCAACTACTACTACTACTCGTATTTTACTTGTTTGACTGCTTAGCCTACTTCAAAAGAAAACACGCAGTTGAGTAGAGTAGAGATGAGATACCAAACAACCAAACAACCAACCGACCTAACCTAGGCCAGGTAAGGCTGAGAACTTGTGAGATATCAAATGAAGTTCAAGACAGGTGCGTTCCTTTTACTTGTTCTTGTTCTTACCTACTACTGCGATAGCACAGGTGAACTTGAAAAATTCCTTCCTAAACCGCTCACTGCCGACATACATACATCACAATTCACAATACGATAATCGAGATGGAGTATTTAAATGAACCATTGCACTTTGTTGTTTGCAGTGTTTGTGACTTGGGCAGTGAGTAGTAGTAAGTAATCAGTAGGGGAGTATTTTACAAATATTATTATGCTTGTATGTATATATATATCTATCTCTTACCTTGCCACTTGAACTTAGTATTGAGTGAGTGAATCGTTACAAATAATTACTCAGTAAACAACGGTAGTCCGTCCGTCCGTACATACCATCATCATACATGTCAGTCAAATGCCTGATTGCGAGAATTACAGCTGATTCTGTGCCTGGTTGCATTACATATTTATAGCCCACAATATATAAGTTTAACCCACAACCTTCAACTCTCCCAAGTCAAGTAAACGATAACTACAATTGCAATTCAATGGTAAGTGCAAAGTTTACTTCGGTCAGACTCTCATCATGAGGACTATGACTACCCAACTCTGAATGCCTGACTTCATCATTTTATTTTTTCTATGCATATATTATATATGCATACATGTTATAGTTAATAACAGCTGTGTCCTTTACGTTATCAAACTATCCTGGAATTGAATTGAGTTCGAGATATCAGAATTAACAGGGTTTAAATACACCAACAAAAACAATGAACTGCAATACAATTTTCTTATTTGTAGGCAGTCATCATATCATATACTTTTAATTTAGCATTGCTATCCTATCAGCTACAGTATATTCTAGATCGCCTGATCAGGATGAGCCATTTAAATTTACATAGGTACATACTTCACTATGCGTCACACAGTACAATTAACGTTTAAAGTACAACCAAAAACTCCCAGCAAATAATATAACATAATGCTGACGTCAATACCTATAAGTCCACTATGATTCACAATCACAAAAACTAACGAAGCTTGTGATTTGCAATTAGTATAATACATACTAACTCCTATAACTCAATGCTTACGACACACTCACGAGAGTGACGTAGCTCGAAGTATGCACAACATTCAACATAACAGCCCTGATTTCAGATTGAAAATCTAAAATTCAATTATATAACTATATCTATAACATTAAATATATATATAGTATATACTATATATATATATGTATGCAGTAACTGACTACAATTAAAAACAATTCGTTTCGTAAGTTTAAAGTTCGATGTTAGCTAACCGGCCGGAGTCGGCATTATCTACCTATCTATACAATAAAGCTAACACCTGACACCAGAGTATATTAGATGCATACAATATAATATGCTAAACTATTATGGCTATAGATATACTCGTTTTACAATAATAGAATTGACTGTTATAAGAAGCGTGTATCAATAAGTAAACACCGTACAACAACATTACATTAAATGGCATCGCACCACACCAGCAGGTCTACGAGGAGTGTAACGTAAAGTGCAAACTTCATTAATATCCATGACCATGAAGAATGATAAAAGAAAATAATACGATACGATAGGGTCTCTATGCATGTACCTTTAACTCTTATAATCTATCATTGTCGGCATAGACCAGACCAGACCAGCACAGCACAGCAGCCAGACCAGGACACAATGCATACAACTAACTAACTAACTACGTTCCCTTCATAGGATATGACCATCGTCCAATTGAATCAATGCCACTCATCCCTACCCTAAACTCTGCCTTGACTTGCCTTCAAAAGTTGTTCTTGAGCTTTTCATGACGTCGAAAACCATGAGAGAATCAAAGTCAAATTCTTTAACCCTTACCTCTCTCACAAATTATAATAAAATACAATGAATAGAAAAGAAATATCCGCAGTAGCAGTATGTATAATGTAATGCATGTATATTATAATATACGTACCTTACCTACATACATAAACTAAATGCAAGGGGAATACCAAGGTTTGGTTTAGGTCTTTAAATTAAATGAGCAGAAATTGCAAGTGTAACAAAATAATTGTTATAGTAGTATAGAGTTGCATTAATTACAACATACCGTTGTTGTCCCATTGTGGTGACAGGGGGCTACAGGAAAGACTCATGAGAACCATTGCAGCCGCACATTCGTCCATTACATCGTCCCCTTGCAATGACACCAGAGGTTGGAAGATGTTGCCCGAACTCGGTCGTCGTTTCCTCGACCTGCAATCATGACACAATTGGGTTATTATTCATCATCACTACCATTCATTCTAACCATTATATTACCATGATGACTCTCAGTTAATCCACCAGTCAAAGACTCATTTCATTTACATACTAATGAATCTTTTAACACTCCTTCCCAACACATATGCATAATTCTCCACACTTTTATGAGTGTATCAATAATGAGTTTCAATTTCGACATCCCATTCTAGATTACATTGACAGACTCATCGCCGCCACTCGGGCATTCTTATTTACATATTTAGTCAACAGACCCAGATCAAATATTCATACTACTAGGCTCTCTGTAGGTATCATTATTACTGTAGTTGTGCAATGTGTAATAGACACAATCTCTAAACTAAACTAAACTAAACTGTATACTAGACACACACACAGAATAAACATAGATAGTACAAAACGGCAATGGCGATGCGTATAGATGATACAATACATCCGTAGGAAAACCTTATGTAGGTCCACTATCACTTATACGAATCAAGTTTCAATTCAGCCCTTCCAGACCAATTCAACAAACTGCCCTCCAGCACCAACAGCAAAACCATCGAAGGTATTACTAATACTACTTACTTACTTACTTAAGCATTATATAACTAATCCTAACATACTGTTGAGAATATTCAACCCAGCCCTTCCTAAATTTTTTCACACTTACATGAACTGAGTTTAGTTCCCAGGAACAAAATCCTTGGTTGTCACAGCAAGTCTGAAATTATTTTTATCCCTAACACCCAATCCTGAATTTAATTTAAAACTGAACTGACTACAAAACCACAACTACTATACTACTTACTACTTCTTGCGGATACGTATACCTACACTCATTCAAAGCTTCACTACATCCATTCTCCATCAATCTGAAAAATAATAACTAATTGTTATCAAAAGTCGACATCAAACATCAATTCAATATAGGTATTGTTTTATCCTAATACAACTATACACTACAGGTCATTTATCTCTTTCTCTCTCGCTATTTAATTGCTCTACTATAAACACCTTATCATAATAAATATAACGTAGTGGTAGTGGTTTATATAAAACTCTATTCAAACAAAGTACGTGCTTAGAAGCAAACAATATTCAATTCAACCAACGAACCCCGGTATTAATAACATAGCCTAGTGTAGCCGTAGTCATAGCATAGCATAACATAGCAAAGCACATAGCCGGCTTTATAACTGTTGAATTTTTAACTTTCCACCGTTATGCTCCCCTGATTTGAATCTGATAGTAGACAGGTGCACTACCGGTGCCGGTTACCCTCACCCAAGTAGTCTCTCTGGTGTATAGAGTAAGTATAGCTGAATGTAGTTTATGTGTATAGTACACAGACACCATAATAATGTCGCCTAGTCTACCATGAGAAATATTAACTATTTTATCCTTATCAACCAGTAAAACTTCACTTGCATACCTACATAACTTACAATACTAAATTACCATCTAATTCCCATTGTTCTATTAACCAGAAAACATTTGAATAGTATACATACTACATACACTACGTTATTATTACTACTACAGTATACTACTACTACACCTACACCCACAAGGCTACATAGATCCTAATACGCTTTTGAGACAAGAATACCGGCAACAGCTAAACTATTGAAGCCAAGTGAAAGTTTCTGCTTTGTGGTTCAATTGTATCATTATTCAATCAAATGGCACTAAGTACCATCATACCGGTCATGTCTGTGCAATACTTTACTCTATATGTGGCTTTCACAAGCAATCTACGTGCTAATGCCATTTTGTAGGCACCAAAATTATTATTTTACTAATTCCGCTTTGAGATAAGACTATATATACCTATGTATGTATGTATATACCTATGTATGTTGTATGTATATGAACAACACCAACACAACCCTCGCGAATAACAAACCCAGCAGCTTCAACTCAACGCAACCCACCCACATAACAACAGAAAAACACTACGCAGTTGAAAAATAAAATAAAATGATTTTAAGGAACTGCGCTGCCGGGTATAAATGCTCAGTCAGTCGAACGCACATCTCAACTCATGCAAAACATTCAAAGTAATAAATGCTATACGCACTTCAACAGTTGAGCACAACAAAAATACTGGGTATATTATGGGCATGACGCAAAAGCCACACAACACAGAGGAGCTCTTTTTAACATGACATCATTATATCCAGAAATTCCGTAAACAACCTTAGGAAAATTCAAATGAATCAATTTTCTCAGGCACTGAAGCACACAATAAATCACTGGTGAATGCACCCCTCTAGTTCTCATCAGAAATTACTTTTCCTTTGCTACTACTACTACTACTACAACTATTCCTTTGCGTACTACCATGTACCTATTACCTAAACATACGAATAGGAATATATATGAAACGGAGGACAGACATGAAAGGTTTTCATACACGACTCAGTTCTGGAGCTAAAGCGCCGTCGCCGTCGTCAACAACCGAAATCCGGATTTATTCAACCTTGGCCCTGATTCATTCTCCTTCAAAGCAATAATGGCAAACATTCAACTCCACAAAACTTTACATCAAATATCCTTGAGCTCTCATTTCCGGAACAGACCGAATTTGGAACGAGTGGCATATAGACCAACTAACGTCACTATTCTACAATTCACTACACTCCCTCTACTACAACTACTCCCTTCAATAATGAATCCAGCTGGTGTATTTATCTGCATACCTTTACTATTAGTAAGTACATGCCATCATACCCTATCTAAACCTTTGAGGTAATGCAATTCCCTCAATCTACCCAGGAGATAGACAGTATGGCTCTACTCTACAACAACCCTACATACATACATACAGTATAAATGATAAATGATAAGGTGACAATACTTTCCAATTTCAAATCTCTCCTTCCTACCAAACACAGGCAAGGAGCCTAAACCTTAGTCTGCCTCTGCCTGTAGCCTCGTACGTCCCGTATATTATAACTCTTTACAAGAATGTAACAGTGAAGCAGCCACGGTCAGCATTAAAGGCACTGTCTGTGTCTATGAGCTTGCTTGCTTACTTGGTTGCTCGCTCCCTCGTTCGCCTGCTCACTTGCTTGCTTTGGTCTCTCTCACTCGACCGTACCATAATATGTTACACTTCAACCATTCGATTACAAAACTCATGCACTGCAACACTATTCACTGCTCATTAAAAATTATCTGCACAGCTAGCAATCGTTAGAAATCGTGACTGACGATAACTCTAAGACAACCTACAACAAAACAACGCAAGCGTATGTCTTCGAATAAGGCCATCCGGATCGTATTCCTATGCCATTGGTGCACACTTTTTCCATCTCTCTATCAAAAGACTTTTACATGCCTAGTGTCAACTTCTATTCTCTTAAAAATAAACACTCAAAATCCTTGAGAGTAACACACTGATTCAATATGTGAAATAGTCTCTTGAGTGATATATTAGGTCAGTTATTATGGCTTTGGCTATGCCTATATGCTCTGTACGGAGAGGGAAAAACATTCCTATTATTGCACACAATGTTTAAATGCTTACATTTGCTATATACCAATCCAAGCATGCCTTATTTCTTTATACAACACATCTACATAATCTAGAATACACAATGCAATGCAACCAAAACAGCTGACCACAGCCTGGCAACAATGAACAGTGAACAACAGCACCGCAGTCTTTGCTCAATCTATAATCTATACTATACTTACACTCACCATTCTTCATAGTTCATACTCGCTCCAATGCTCAACAAATCCAATTGTAGTTTTTGTTTTTCATCATAATCCACCATTATTATAACATAACTATATCCCGGTAACTCGAAATAATATTATAAGCAACTCTGCCAATGCCAGGCATTTTATTACTCTTGTCTAGTCTAGTCTACTAGTCCTAGTCTCTAAGCCATTCTATCTAATTCATGCAATGAAGATTCCATACATCCACATGATTATAATGTATATAGGTCACATAAACATTCGATTGGATTGGATTGGAATGGGAGTGAGTGAGTGAATGCATTGTTTACAGGGTAGTAGTATGATGCACTAGCTAATTTCATTCCTGGCAAACTTGAGCAGTCCCAGCATAGCAGCAGCAGCAGCAGCTGAGTACAATGCTTAAAATATGAAATGAAATGCTTCGCTGTCATTCCTTATATCTATAATAAAGCACAGACATACCTTATAGTTAATGCTATGCAGGAAAGGAATGAACAAATGTTATACCAATTCAATACTTACGACGAAACCAACAACTCGTTCGTTCGTTCGGTACGAAAGAACTACATACACACTGCATATCACTATTATTCACTCTCTCTCTCTCTCTATTTAACTACAACCAATGTACACTACACATAATATTACATTGACTGCTGTAATAACCTAACCTTACCTCAACCAAACATGGATAAGAGTGGAATTGCTCTGAGGGTGGATTACGACATTAGGTACAAGGTAATACTAAAAGTAGGCAAAGACATGATTACTTTGACTTTGATTATAGCATAAAGCACTACACTCTACACACACCACATACTTCTACCACTACTACTACAAATACTACTACTACCATTTTCTCTTGTCTACAATATGTACCTATATTTATTTTCCCTTGTACTCTGCTGCTACTTACTAACTAAAGATCTAGCTTGATGAACTTAGCTCTAGCTAACGTATAGGATAAGCTATGTGTAAGTTTCATTAGTAGACTGGTGGTAAGGCAAAAACGCACCTACCTATCCCACTGGGACAGTGTCCTGCTGTCTACTACTTACTTACTATACTTGTACTTCTATAGTAAAACGTACAACCCAAGTTTGGTGTGTAGTAGTGATGGTAGTAATAGTAGTAGTAAATGCTGACTACTTGATGAGTGAATCTTCCAAGAAAAAAAAGGATAAGATTCAAGAGCACCCAAACAAGTATAAGTCGATAGGCAAGTTATTCTGGTTGGCTGGCTGAATCTATCGAATTCGATTAGCACTCACAGCTGCAGACACAGACAAATTAAATCAGATCTTTGAAGCAAACCAGAAAATTCACCTTTAGTCAACCAGTCACTAAGTAATCCTTACAGCTGAACTGAAATTTAATATTGGTACCTCACTCACTTAACTTCGTAGAAGAACTATGGACTTGAATGACCCTACATTAAGACAGAACAACTACCACAACAACAGCAACTTTGCCAAATGTATAATTATTCCTTTATAGTGGGAGCCTCAACAACACAATAACAGTCAAGGAATTCCCTAATAAAATATTCATAGCGTTAAAGTTCGGTGCACTGGACTGCACTGGGTTGGATGCATACGTAGTACGTACGTATAGATAGGCCAGGCACTTTGACAGGAGCTCGAGTGCAGCTCACGTGGCAAGCCGGCTACTGAACTGAACTGAATACTGGTTTTGCTTTTTCAGTGCTGGGGGCTTATATAAACTTGGCTTCGTGGATAAATTAATCAACAGAAAAATGAAGAACAAAGGTGGGCAGGGTGTATAAAACTCACATATTGTTATTTCTCGGAACATCGATGGAGGCAGTTTGCTGGTTGCGTTTCCGGTCCGCTACATCGGCGAGTCGAGCAAAGTCAAAGTCCTGTTCCTGGAGGCGAGCGGATTTCCTGGACCTATTGGAAACATATTTCCATCAATTAGTAACCTCAGACATTATTTTCTATAATACATACATATATACATACAATCCCACAAACTATCTACCCTTTAATACAAACATCATATTATTACTCCTATGTGTACTACGTTATTTCCAGCTTAATAGTAGTGCACTTACTCAAGTAAACGCACCTCGTCCAACTTCTTCGTCACATCAAATGGAATCTATATAGTAAAGACGAATATATGTATTATCAACGCTGCTCATTAATCAAAACTTCAAAAACTCCTGGAGGAGCATTATAGACGAATGAATAGCTCAAAACTACCAGTACGTTACTACTACACTGATTACCATCATTACCATTATTATTATCAATTTTATCTAGCTCTACCACACTCCTATGCCAGCTTAATTCAATGCTTATTCATGCAACTACAGCCTCCGTCATTATTTGTGGTCACTTTTCTCTCACCCTTTATGTTTTGTGGAACACACTTGATTACTACACTGCGAGATATGCAATCCGATGTGGTGTGATATATTGCACGCCTACAATTTAATATTCTACTCATTTCTCAGTTCACTGTATATATATACATGCATACATACATAAGTATATATATATATATACCTCATAAGTCGTCGTCGTACGTAACTATACAGCACATCTATTAGCTACTTCATAAGCAATCATCATAATTGGTGACAATGCTACAGTCCAAAGTTCCATATGAAATTCATGACTTTTTCGCTTTACTCCCTAAAGTCCCAAAAGCTGCAATCCCAACCACATTCTTAAATCCCAATGGCTTCATGTCACAGAGTCATAATATAATAATATCGTATAACATAATAAAGTACACACATGCATCCCTAAAGAGCTTTGCTAAAATGAAAAGCCTCAAAGCTTTCAACCCACATAAATTTTGCAAGCAAAAAAAAACTCGTTTCACTCTTCTTCAGTAAGACGTACTGGGTAGTACAGACAGTGGGTAGGGTACTGTACTGTGAATTGCAAGGAGCAACAGTTCGGCAACAGCTTTTGCCCAGCTGAGAGAGCCTCACAACTACAACTAAGAACAGACACCATTCATCCCCCAAACTCGAGCTAAAACATAACACACAGTACTCTTCTCTCCTTTCCTCTCCTCTGCACTGTACAGCACTGTAGTGTATTGTATGTACTATACTGTACTGAACACAACAGACTCAACCTCACTCAAGAAGAATTGCGAATTACGACGCATTATACACTATAGGCATTTTACATAAACACACACACACACACATACATACAACAGCATTTGGTATATTTTGCATTCTTCCACTCTACCAAACGCTTTCATTCGGGACAAGGGGCTACCTACTTGCCCAAATGACCATTACATTTGCACTTTTCAGTGACGAAGATGCCGTTGCATTGCCACAGCGCGTAAGTCATAAAACCCACGAACCATGCCCATGCCCACATAGAAGTAAAAACATAAAAACTATTACTACAACTCATGCCGCACTCTAGGAAATACAGGATAAGGAAAACTTTTAAAAGCCTCTATTTCATCCATCAGCAGCAGCAGTAGGGTAGGTAGGATAAGACAACTTTGCACTTGCATACATGCATAAAATCTTAGGATAAGGATTTTGATAAAGATTTTGCGTATACGTTTCGTTTACTCACCCAAGCAATAGTACAATACTTTTACGCTACATACCTATATGTACTATAATATATTATACCCAGTAAATCAACACATCCATTACCCACCAAGACAACTCTACCTACTCTTGTAGTAGAACTAGAGAGAAACTTTTGCAAGTAAACCTACATAGATTGTCTTAGGAGGGAGCATACATACATACAATCTGTATACTTGTGTATTACTACACACAAGGCAATAGTAATAGTAGTAGTGATGGTAGTAGTTGTAGTAGACGTAGTGGAGCTACAAACTTACAACTTCACCGGCGACGACGACCGGTTCATCAACAATAAACAACCTGGAAGGAAATTCAACTAATGTCCATAGTCTATGCTCATGCATGCTAAGATGTTGAGGATGAGTTCGGCTAAGAATAATGAGGACCGTGGAAAGATTATGCGATGAGGGAAACAATCCCGTTAGTCATGTCTTCAAGGAGCACCTCACCTCACCAACCTGTACTATTCTATGCCAAACGTTATAATATGAGATGTACGAAATTTCGCCAACTCCTATCTAACCCAGCCTATCCTATCCTATCCTAGCCAAACCACACAACACCGCACATTAGAATTGGTTTCCAGTCCTCTACCTCTGCCACAATCTCTACAACTTATTTCTTTTCTACATGCTAATGTTGTAGATAGAGAATAATATTGTATTCTCTCGCTCTAATCTCTCAGCTCACCTTCTACACTGTAGAGCAACTTTACCCTCTTAACGCACATGGGTGGATCAAACAGAGTAGTTACTCACTCAACTCTAAAAGAATCAAGTATTAACTTTTCGTATAGACGTAGTGTAGTGTAGTAGTAAGTATAATCTTACGTACGTACGTACATACATGCAATAGCTCATCTCCTGCCGTGCAACGAATCATCTTATTTCTTCTAAACTCTAACAGTCCTCCAGTGTTAGCTACGGTAGGTATTGGCAGTAGTAGTATACATACACTCACTAAAGCAACTTTACTTCTTTTTCATGCTCATCACTTTTTCTTCCATTTAGACGCTCAAGCTTCTTCAAATTCAAACCTAACCAAGTTTTCAACTAACTTAATAACCAATTCTCTATTCCCCAACCTGCAGGAAGGTTGCAAATTTTCTTGGTCCCACAGACACAATTATGCATAGGTACTTACTTACTTACTACTACTTCGGTTTCATACTTTAACTCATTTATTAGTTACCTGAACTGAATCGACCTAAACTTTCCTGTCTGCACAACACTGTTCAAAGAACTGCACTCAATTCAACGACCATTAATATACAATTCACATTCAACAAAAAAAAATACCAATGATTAGTTATATGTACCTACGTACTTTACATGACATTTGAGGACCACACCATCCATTTTCCTTGATTGTAATTCTAGTCCTGTCAGGACTTGACAAACAGCAAATTAAAGGGACCATTACACTCTTTATAAGCAATATAGAGCAAGTTGACTTAGGTCAATTGACCTCTGTCAGTTCAAAACCATAAAATTTAAAGACATTGCATCCCCCATTTTGCAATATAAATACATACAACCAACCAAACAACCCATTACCCATAGCCATGTATGTATCTTCTTCATACCCAAATACTTATACTTATACCGCACTTTATAATACCCAATAAATAATTTCCTATCACTAAAGGAACAGGAAAATAGCTCAACGACTGTCACTACATTCAATAGCGATGAACGATGAGTCTATCTTGCTCTTGTTTTTGTCTGTGTGACGTGATGTATGTATGCATGCAAGTCTGTCTGTATGTGTGTGTGTATGTATAGTATGTATGTCTGTCTGTCTGGTCAACATACGTTGCTCTCAATGTAAACGATCAATGGATTATAATATATTGCTCCACATATTAAGGAAATTCTGTCTATTGTCTATCTTCCGCAATACGCTGTAATTTTGTTTCTATGTATTTTTTAAAGTATACAACTAACTAACTAACCAACCAACCAACTATGCTACTCTATAAAATAGAGAATAAGCTACCCTACTAACTACGTACTAAAATTCTACAATACAAAAGTAAATTATTTTTCTGATATGGATTTCAATTTTGCCTTGCGTGTAAACTAATACACAGTCATACGATACGATGACCGACACACAATATCCAAAACAAAACCGAAGCGCAGTTGAAGTAGTAATGTACTCTCAGTCCTGATGAATAATAATAATCACTCTACTCTGGTAGATATCCTGCTGCATGAGTTCCTTACTCTGTTCATTCCTAATACGCAATACAATTTTGTGCTCCGAGTCTTATGGCTATAGTTAGTAAACTAAGCCTTATTCTAGGAAACTTGACGGGTATTGAAATGAACCCTACTATTAGCGTTTTCAGTCTCAGTTAAAACAATTTTCCGGTAAAGGTCACTGACGTCGCACGCTGTCAATCACATCATGCAACCGCCAAGTACGTAGTGAGTTAGTAAGCAATAAGCCCCTCCAACACAAAACTTTATTCTTAACTACCTACCTATATACACTACACATACACAACATATACAATAATATTATATCCATTCCATTATTAACTGTTAGCAATACAAGAATGAATATAATTCATATTATGTGTATGTGTATATAAACTTTTGTATTGAGTGAGTTAGTCTTACTCACTCACATCTATGTATGTAGATACCTATACGTAACAAACTAAAAAAAAACCTTCATCATCACCATCATCATGCTTGCCCTGACCAACCATGCGGCCACGCCAACCCGAACATTAACAATTCTACACATCCCCTCTCTGATCAACAACAACTGCTACTCAACACTCACCTCCGGCTACCATCAACCATGGACTTGATTTTTTGATTTCATTAGAGGGTAAAAGAGAAGAGATGATGACTGATAAACATGAAACACACTAGGAATAGCAAACTTACCCAAACAAAATGGCAAAGTTGAATGGAATTAAGCGATGCAACATAATAACATAACTCAGCAATGCTTAGGGTCAAAATGGTCACAACACCAAATGCAATTTCAAGTCTGCATGCGAGTGTAAAACCACAAAACGACTTATTACACAAGCAATACATACAACAAACAACGCATGGACTAAAACTAATACTGCCTGCTGCATCACATCTCTTTGCCGTAGTCTTACTGCTCATCAACACTCCATTGCTCAGAGACTGGCTATATATAGACATAGTTAGTAATCAGTTCCGTACTCATACTACGTAGTATAATATGCACCACAAAGTAAACAACCAATAACGACATCATATTTTTAACCAAGTATTTTTTTCCAATGGTATAATATTATACATATTGCATACACATTAAAATGCTGTTGTGACTTAGATAAATAAAATGGTCACAGAAAAACAACAACAAAATTGTTTATAATTAAAAAAGAGACTCCATAATATTGAGTTAAAAAAAATAATGAAATTGAACTAGATGTGAAGCCCATCTGCAGAGTGCCGTAATAAAAGTGCAAGATAAAATTGAGCAAGGCACAGGATAAAGAGCAACAACAACTGTATTAAATTATTCGTTTTTACATTTAATTGACTACATGCCCAGCAGAAGTCCTGTCAATATGTGTTGCATTATATAAAACAACCCAATACATATTATACATCTGGTGGATGATAACTAACTACTTACTAATTCTTGTTCTTTCTTCTTTCTTTTTCCTATCCTTATAAATTATCATGTTGGAAGCGGCGCTGTAACTACCTACAACTACCACCTTGTCAGTGCCTAAGACAATAATTCTTCTAAACAACAAAAATGAGTAGGCTAAGAGAACGAGCTTTAAAAAATAATCTCCTAGTGTCCAACCAGGGGTTTTCATGCTCGCGCCAGCCGGCATTTTAGACCCGTCCATCCAGGGCGAAAGAGTCGTCGAGCTTCTAAAGCAAAAGGGCATTGTTCTGCCGGCTTTTGGGCGCGCTCAGCTGAGAAAGCATGTAGTGTAGAAAAAACGGGTATGCCAACTCAGCACGTTTCACATGTATTCAACGGCATTGGAACGAACGGCTGAGCTCTGTTTTCTTTTCTCCCCAGCAGCACTCCCTCTCTCTCAATCTGTTTGTGTTCTGTTCTGTTCTGCCCAGTTCTGTTCGCAGGGCTGCTGCGGCTGACTTGGACTTGACTATCTCATCTTATTTCACACATAGACACAGTCAGTCAGACTCAAACACACAACGCAGTAATAGTAGTTGCCTAGCATTGCAAAGCATTAGCACCATAGTACCAGTTACCATTACCAACCACCACATCATCATGCATACCTAATACATAGAGATAGATACAAGAGCAAAAGTTCTTTTGGTCTCCCGTCTCAAATCTTCTCTTCTTCCTTCCTTTATTTGTACATGCGCCATGTCCCAACAGTCGAAATTGCGCACCAAATATCCAGGCCACAACAAACATAACCCGATCCGAGATTCGGTCGGATTTATCATCTCTCTATTCCTCACAAGTTTCTTCAATGCACTGCCAAGCAAGGCAAGGCAAGGCAAGATACTTAGCCTTACTTACGTATAGATACATAGTCCTACTACACACTCTCTGCTCTACACATGCATCCATACATACATACATACACACATACTACACGACCCAGAAAACGATTTTAAATTCTACTCGACTCACTGAGTGCATTTGTGGTAGCGTGGCTATCCTATCTTTTCTCTCATGCTCTCGTATCTTTCATTGCAACATTTTAAATGTACACCACAAGTGTCAATCCAACAAGCTTTAACTCTGTGTCGTCGTCGGTCTGTCTCTGCTCTACTCTGTATCAATGTTTACTTCTACACCTACTACTATTAAACTAAACCTATCTATTCAGACTACCGAGACCAATAATACACCAGTCAGCAGGGTATGCTATAAGTAGGGATGGGAGGATTGAGGATTGCTCAGTTCATTTTATATTATGAGAGAGATAGTGAGTAATGCAGCTTAGTTTATATTATAACTTAGCCGCTGCTTATAGCTATACGTTGTCTATCCAATAAAGTTGTCCTAAAAATACAATGCTAAGAGAAAATAGGACCGAATGAAACGGGTCATATGATTTACGAACTATATAAATTACCTAGAATTAATCCACAGTATATTGTATACAACTTTTCTACTTACTAAGCCTACGTCTTATAGAGAAAAATAGATTTATCAATAAATAAATAAAAAATGGAATAAGAAAAATTAACTACAATGAAAAAATCATGTAATGATAACTTACCTCATTGAAACTCTGTGGTAAAATGTTGATGAGAACCTCATCAATTTGGGGTCGGTGATATACCACGGTTCCACTAACTTCCCTCCCATTGTGGGTGACAAATGTCTTCTGCCCCGACCTTAGTTTTAGGCTGCTCACATTCCCGAATCCTGGCCCGATAAGCTCACTCTCAGAGAATTCTCTGGTGTCTCCGGACTCGAACCGAACCACATATCGACTATTAGATGTGATACCGGTATGGCAGTTGTGAAAACTGAGTTCCTCTGGGTTCTTCGACCCAATTATAACACCCGGGTGATATAGCCCTGTTTCTTTACAGGGTCCACATACCCGTGTTCCAACAATAGACCTCTTGGCTAATCTCTTGCCGGCTGACATGATCACGTTTCTCACAAATGTCCGAGTTATCCTTTCTCTTTGCACTTTATTTATTGTGTATAAGTTTCTCAATGCCGAGACCGTAGCCTCAGCACTTAATCTATTTGGATTCAAGTATAATATTTTACTGTCGATTGTTAATAATATAATGACCAGCTACAATGAACACTTGAATAGTTCAATGAAGGTCAACTACATTACAACAGAGATGCAGAGGCAGGTAAAAGCAAGAGACGAACTTGAGCTCAGCCGAACTGTTGTTCTGTCACGTCGTCGTCGTCACACCGTTTTTGTTTTTCTTCTTACTCTTGCTCCTTTTTGCGTATATAGCTTACTTAGCTCAGCTCTCTTTTCCTTTAGTTTTAAAAGTCTTCAAGATTTCAATGACAAACTCTGCAATGCGTGGTCTGCCAGTCACCAGGAGCATATACAATACTTGCACTCCGTCAGTCAAGCCGCTACAATCAACAACTGGGCTTACAGCTTTCCTATTGTGTACACAAGCATATAATACTTTTAGCTCAAAGTCAGAGGTGAGTCACGTCACCGTCGACGTCAACCAATCCCCGAATCCCCACGCACCTAAGCAACACGCTCACGACGAGCCGGAAAACTCACTATTCCTGGCAACAGAAACCGCCGCCCTTGCACTTATATCAAATCACAATACATTTTCCATTTCTTAAACTACACCTCACTTTAATACTCTCACTCGGGTCTTTTTCAACCCCTCAAGTCACCTGACAACGACAACTACTAATAAGACTTCTACTCACAACAACTGCATACGTATATTTATCGAATTTTTACGAATATTTAAATCAAACTAACTAACGAACAACTACAACCTGACAGTATGTACGAAATCATGTAGATTCAAGAAAAAAAAAGTCGTTAAAGCCGCTAACGTATTTGTGGGCGCCTAGCCGGTTCCACCTTAAACGCAGGACTGACAGTGCATGAGTTCGTTCTCTAAAAGAAAATAATGGAAGGCTAATGGAATTGTTGCTTTGCTTTGTGTTGTGGAGGGATGGCTGGGTGCCGCAGGGCTGAAAAGCAACTGGACCCCAGAACAGCCACAAGAACCAAAACAGAAACAGAATTCAATACAATACAGAAAAAGTGCACAACAATGGTGAATCTACTGAAATACCATCCATGTGAGGATTAACAGGTGACAAGAAACTATACATGACAACACTGTTCTTAAAAACTTTTCACTATTTTTCCCAAAAGAAACTTTGTACACACGTTATACTTAGGTATACTTATATCAAATATCTGACTTCCACTCCTCTCATATTATATCCCTTAAGTAACAACATTTATAAATAAAGGCTAAATATAGTAAACAGTGTCAAACGTACATTCCGGAATGTGTTGCTTCTGTCCTGTCCGGCTTCAGCAACCAACGATATTCACATAGAGATATTCATATACACCCAACAAAACAAAAGCCAAACTTCAACATGCAACTAATTCTGTTAAATTCAATTGACATTCTTCACCACCACTACACTCATTTACAATAATATATTCACAATATATTATATTGAATTTTCCTACGAAGCCGTTTGACTTTTACAGACTCCATCTCATGCTCATAATTACTATTACCATACTAGCTACAGCTAGTAAGTACGACGGTTAACATTAACTTCTAGTCAGTAAGTAGTTACTGACTGAATAGTAGTAGTTGTTGTTGTTGTTGTAACGCCAGCATATAGCAAACGGCATTTCAATCACAATATTCAATAGCATAGCATAAAAACACTATACAGAGAAATGAATGCTCAACTTGCCTTGACAAGAAACGGTAGCTGACCACAGGTACGACTACGACCTATATTTCCGGTTTTCTTCACTCACTGTACTTTGCTCAAAAAATGGCAAAAACTTGCCAATTTGAGAATCAACACAACTATAGAAACGACTGAGCAAGGAACAGTAGTATTTTCCTCAAATTCAGCTTAGGAAGTGAAAGTTGCGGCGAGAAAATGTTATCCATGCTTGGATACATTTTGGATTGTATATAATAATTCTTAAGATGTAGTCGTCGTAGTAGTAGTAGTAGTAATAGTAGTAGTAGTAGTAGTTAGTAGAAACTGCGTATTTACTTCTCTAAGGAGTTTCTGTTATTGAGACGTACGTAATGTGTAACGTTCGTTTATTCTATATAGAATATAATCGCTCTCGCTACTCAACTCTATGCTCTGTTCTCTTCAGTTTCTGTATGTACTGTGTTCATACGAGACAGTGAGCCGGGCTGAAGACTTCTTCTCGCTGCTGAAGACCAGCTGGGTTGGGTTTCCTATAGGGATTGCGTGCTCTGCTCTGTGCTCCTACTCTTGTTGTTATGTCAAAAGATTGGGGAACTCTAAAGGGGCAACCATAACCATTGGAGCCACAATGTTTCCTAACCGTACCGGCACTACTGCAGCAACCAGCTCAATTCCTCTTGGATACTGACAAGATGGCTGCCTTGCCGCAGCGATGTGGCAAGACCCTCTGGGTGGGTGGACCATCACAATCGAGAAGGAGGGAAGAAACAGCTGATGATTACATGACGTCACACGGCGTTGACCTCAATTACATTACATACATCGTGTGTTGATTTCAGTATATACTCCTCTCCTCTACCTAACACCCAGCACAGCCTCTCTCAGCTCTTCTCATAATATCTTCTTCCACAACTTCAAAAGCCCAAGTATATTTTCGGCTGCCAATCCTTCCACCACCAAACCAATCCAAACCCAACATAAGCAAAGCAACGCCAATTCTTCTTCGTCTTCGTCCTCTTGATCTACCATACCATCATCATCATCGTCATATCTACACTATATAAAAGTTACTAAATTCATTCCTTTACCATCACAGCATACCACACAGCACACCAAATACCAACTAGGTAGTTACACTGTATACTATTATATTATTGCAAACTTCTTTCCTCACCTCCCTATCCAACATCCTCATCTTTAGCAAACTAGTCAAGTCAAGTCAAGTCAAACCAAACAACACTCAATAATACATACTCTCCTAGTCTTTCATCATTAGGATCATCACTATGATCAATAGTAAGACAAGCGCCACAGACTAAAAAACTATATCCTCATCTCATCCACATGCTGACATTCTATTGACATTCCTTGCTTTGACATTTTCACTGACTAACTTTGAACTTAGTCGTTGAGAGGAGTGTGTGATAAGCCCCACAAACACTAGTCCATCTATTCTGTACACATGCATGACCCATGTCCTATCCTCCCCCTGTCTCATACTGAGTTGCCTTTTAACTCTTACACTATATAGGTACTATAATAAATAAGCATTTTATATTATATTATATTACATTTTATATACTAAAACTGAACTAAACAAACGAGGCAAATTAAATCCTGACACCGCAATCCTTATCTTCTTCATGTCAATAGAAATTGAAATATGCTTTTATTGTTCATGCATAAACTGCATTTGCTTCGCTCGCACTTCTAACTTGTTCACCAACATTCTCGTACTTTCCCAACTATTTTTTCCTACTTCCCTTCTCTCTCTCTCTCTCTATCCATCCATAATCTCATTCTACTGCTCACTAATATTGCCCATTTCATTTATTTTATTTTATGTTGCGTTATACAGATCCACAGAGTTTAACTGTTCTGTGCCACTTTGTTATCTATTTCATTTCATTCCCCAAATCTTGTGTATCCGTGCCTGTTGCAGACTGCAAAACCCCGCATCACACCGCACCACTACAAAAATCAATCATGTTCCTTCTCCATGTCCTGGCTGTGACATAAACAAATTACTGTCATAAACAAACAGTACAATAGATGTTTATTGAATTATACTTTAATTACACAATATTCAACTTCCTTCGATTATTCACTTCCTCATAGTCTAATTTAAAAAACATTTTATATTTCAGGTCATTCCTCACACTTTAATGTTTACAGAAAATCCAACCTATGTGTGAAGAGAATGATAGAGAGCAATATTTATTTATCCATCCAAAAATGCCATGTTTATCCTTCATAATATTACATGATATCCTCATCAACATCATCAGCCTGAGAATCAACACACTGAGAGAATGGAGATGATGAAAAACACATCAAGCCGGGTTGGACGACATCAACAGCTTAAGTTCATGTTCGTGTCACTCATTGA